>VZSR01001854.1:1030539-1072127 GCA_013398615.1 Brachypodius melanocephalos | reverse complement strand
ATAAATCACATTTTGGATACGAATCAAAACATGTGATTAATACCTAGACATTTATGGTCATATAATGTTGCACCACAGTTAACAAGTAACATTTGGCTATGGGGTCTGTGCACCTGCTAAGCAGTAATGTGCTGCTAATGTTTTATGAAGGATCCCAGGGAAAAAAAAAAATCTCTCTAAGCCAGAGGTAAAGCTCTTGCTCCTGGAATGCACATATGTGGATAGGAGAGTTGACTGACTGGGAATAGAGCCATTTGTTTTCCCAAATTACAAATAATAATTAATAAATAAAATGTTTTCTCATGGCTGTGAGCAGGGAGCTGGGAGAATCACTTGGCAAACAAACTGATATTTAAGCGGTGATTTGTTGAGAATATTTGCACATTACTCTAGTCCCAGGAGGAGCAATACTGAGCAACTTGCACTTTGTGGACAGGTTTGCTCTCTCTGTTGGCCTTGGTTTTAAGTTTTTAATTTACTGTATCAAGAGGCAATATCAGAAAGTCTTGTGGGCAACATGTTGCACATGAAACAAAAATTGGGAACTGTGGCTTTCTAGTGATGTACCAATTTTATTGATATTATGACAGCTTTTGGAGATTGAAAATGGTGAAAAAACCAGAGGCTATTTAACTGGAAAACAAAAAAAAAACCCAATCTGCCGTCTTGTTTTGGTGCAGTCTGGGCTAAAATATGGTCTTTAGCATTAAGATGATAAGTTCCAGGGCTCTGCTACCTAGCATGGATGGTTTAGCACTGCATCCAAAGTAGTGGTTTTCAACAAGAAGCAGAGATAAGCCAATGTCTTCCTTCGTTTTTGCAGTCACCTGGGCAAGGACTACCTCAAGAATGCCTCCTGGAACAACTTCTCTCAAGTATTTGTAGTGGTGTCTCTGCTTTTTGGAGGCACTTGTCTAACCTGTGGTGTGGCTGGTAACAGCGGTGAGTGGCAGGTGGTTGAGCAGAAGATCCCTAGAGCCTTCTGTGGTGACTACATCATATGGTACAATTTTTGTGGATGCAGGTGTTCTCTACCCGTCAGTAAATGTAGATGTTTGATATCAGGAGAGTTTTTTGCTCCTCACAATGACGCAGAGAAGATTAGTGAAAGAGATGTAAAAGCTGGCTTCAGAGAAACTTACATATTTGTGTTGTTATCTTTGCTGCATTTTTCTCAGTGTCATAAAGCCCTGATCTAGCAATGAAAAGTAAGAGTTTTGGAAGCTTTTCTCAACATGATCCCAGCTAAAATAAAATAAATAAATAAAATTTTATAACATTTTAATGTGGTAAGTACTGAGATTTGTCAACATTAACATTTTCCCCCTTCACAGATCATTTCTTGCTTTGATTAATCATCACTTTATGAAGTGAAATATTTTTTAGTAGCTGATTCTTCAATTAATTTTTTTACTTATGATCTTCCTTGAAAACCTCCTCTCCCCTCATTTTTCTGTTCCCATGGTTCAGAATAGTTTGTTGTGTATTCTCTGAAAGCTGTCCAGGTTTGCTCTGAGTTAATCAGATGGTGTGTTGTGAGACTGCCTTTAGGCACTCAACTGTTGCTAGTCTGGAACAGGATTAGACTTCCTAACTCAGCTTCTTGAAAACAAAAATTTTCCCTTAGAAAAGGGAAATCCAGTAGAAAAGGAATCCAAAGGGCTTTGGATGAAAAGTCCTTTGGACTTTTTTATTAAAAGCCTTTTCAGATTAAAATAAAACCACTTTGATTGAGAAAATATCTATTGGCTGCCAATTGAATGTGAGGGAAAGAACTTGGGAGTGCATCTACACTGCAGAGTTAATTGCAAGTTCTGACTCAAGAGCTGTTCCCGATTATCTCCCAACCACCTACAAAATATCTAGCTTGGAAGGTTTGCAGAGCTTCTAACCGAGCAAGCTGCCTCAATATTGGCTGTAAGCTGGGGCTCAGGTGTTGTCTTCATGTGGTGTTGTAGTCCACCCATGTTGCAGGAAAGAATTAAGTCAAACCATGAAATTATTGCAGTCCTCCAAAATATTCTCACAGTTCTCCCATGTATCAGGGAAGATGCAAAGATCCTCCTGCAATTTGTCAGGGAAAAATTTATCCTTGAAGCTTCAGTTCTGCAGCATGGAGAGCAGTGGAAAAGCCAGATGTCTCAAAGAACTAGAGGGCATGAGGGGAATTGCCTGATCGGTCTGGTCTCCTAAAAACACCCTTAAATTTCACCCAGTCTCTGATGCCGGGAAAAATGGAGCAGGAATGAGAAGTCCCAGTGCTCTGTTGAGCCATAGTTGTGATTCCTGCTCTGTGGGACATTTGAGCCCCTGTAATTGACAGTTGCATTGCTCTAAAATGTGCCTCAGGGCTGTCCCAGCAGTTTTCCTCTTTAGCTGTGCTCTGAATTCCCTGACTGTAGGTAAGGACTGGAGACTTTTCACGCAGATCTAAACAACTAAATGGAACAGGAGACGTTGGAGAATTTGGTCTGCTGTTTTAGCAGAGGGCTACAGAAGAAGCATTGCATGCAGCTGCGAGGAGAGGTGGAATAAAAATCATGCCAATTTTTTATTGTGGAGATCATACTCATTCAATGGCTCAACCATGGGCTTTCTAAAAGGCACCAAACTGCAGTCCAAAGACAGAAATAATACATGTGAGAGGAAAAGAGACACAAGGCACTGTTGTGCAAAGACTCATGGATAATAAGTTGGGATGATCTGGAGAGCACTAATTTAATTTTAGTACTGCTAATGAGTTTTGTAGAATTTCTTCTTTAGGCATACACTCCATATCCTCCTCACCTGAAAGAAAAAAGAAAAAGGAAAAGAAAAAACTCAACCCCTCCACTTTATCCAGACAAAACAGTTCCCTAAACTGGGTGGCTCCATGCCTGTTCTATCCCTGAAGTCTAAATTCTACTAAATTAGTAAGTAGATTAAATACACGGGCACTGGAAACACAATGCACTTTCTGCACTAATATTTCAACACATGTATTTTCTTCAGGTAGTATATATAATTTCAGGAGGCTCATGGTGGCAATTCAGGACTTCAGTTTTAACATGCTGATGCCCTACATGCAGCTCACAATGAAGAAATATTTCCAATTCATCAATCCCATTGCATTATTTCAGCAAACTGAAGCTCTTGATAGTTAGCTGTTCCTGCTCTTAGTTTTTGGGGGAGTGTGTTTTGTTTTTTTGTTTTTTACTTAATTGGGTAAATAAAATTTCATTCCACATAGTACATAATTTTCTCCAGTTTTATGTGGCTGTAGCAGAGAGTGAATGTAGCTTGATTACTGTCCTCCTGAAAATACAAGAACGTCCATCCCATAGTGAAACTGGAGCAGGCACTTCTGGGGTAAGGGAGTAAGCACATTATAGAGAAAAAGATGATGCTCATTCTCTTCTGGCTTGACAGAACTGAGATTGTGCATGAGGAGCTGAGAAGAAACTCTGGCTTAGAAAATGTGAGATTTTTGAGAAAATGTGTGAGTGCACTTTCCCTCTCATACTTCCATCAGACCATAATTTCCTGAAGAATATAGAAACTCTGGGTTGTTTGGTGACATCAACAACATTTTAGCAGCTCAAGGTTATCTTTGAGTTAGGTGAGTCTTCCTTTATTTTCAGTGAAATGTAACTACTGTTTAAATACAAATACTGTGAACTATTCAGCTCATAGCAGCTGATTATTTATTTTTCTTCATGGACAGAAAAAGGTTAAACACCTTTGGTCTTACATGATAACAAGCACTAAGGTCTAACTGAGTATTCAAAAATAGCAGCTAAATTCCGACAGTAAAATTATAATTGTCTTATGGAATATCTTTGCATTTACCTGGATATAGTAAGCATTTCTTGTTTGCAAAATACTAATTTTCACTTTCAAATGTCTCTGTTGTGGCTCTAGCTCAGTAGAACTGCCTCATCCAGTGGGGAATCCACATTCAGTGTTGGTAATGTTGATAAGTAGAACCATCTCAAGCCATGACCAAACTGAGCAGTGATTTCAGAGCTACACTGGTGTGTTGCTCCTCAGTGCAGCAGCCCACACAGGGCATCTTGGAAGGGAACTGAACAGGCCCATGGTGGATGCCAGTGAGATGGATGAGCATCGTGCAGAGAGGATGACAGTAGAAATCTGTTTTTCCTCAGTCTTCACACACAACCCTTCCCAACTGCTATTTTTCAAAAGAATTTTTAACTAGGGCTAATGCTTAACTCAGGGCCATAATCTCAAGGTAAATGGGTGTAATGTGGGTTGCATTTGTAATGTATTAATAAGAGTTAGTAGAAGTGGTTTATAAACATTTCTGAGAGAGAAAATTTTACAGCTAGAATTTATTACTAATTCGTTGCTATATAGTTACTTTTAAAGAGTGGCTAGATATCATTTGTGAATGAGTAAAAAGACTGAAAATGAGAAAAAAAATATTTGCATCAAGATCGTCATCTCCAAAGTAATTGTAAGCAGATGTAGAAAGTTTCACAGACTACCAGACAGGGAAATCAGTGATTTTCAAACAAATAGGAATTTGTTAATTTTACAGTGCTTTGAGAAAGGCAAAAGAGGGTATCACTGAGCTTTTCATGAAACCCTGAGCTGTGTCTTCAGCCTACAGTAATTTAATTCTTGTATTCAAAATGACCATAGTCTGATTTTACTGTCAGTGGAACCTAATCTACTTTTTAAGCTGTATGACTGCCATTGGTAAGTACAGCTTTTAGCTGAAAAATCCTCGAAGACTGCCTGCATACTAGGTGCCAGCCATCTAATATTGTATCCATGAAGCTGGAAGTGAGCATGCCAAATAGCTTTTAGTCCATCTGTGTAAGGAGTAACAAGGAAGTTGTAATGTGAGAACTGAAACCAATACAAGGAGGTGACAGAGTATTTTTCAGTGGAATAGTGTTTATGTGAGAGAGAACTACAGCAGAGAGGATGCAGAGGAAAACAGTGTGAGCAAAAATGTAACAATATGGTCAATTGAAAAGCTGCATGTAAGGTGATTTTAAAAGATTTTTAAAAAGGCAAATTATGATAAGGAAACAAAGGGTAGGCTTTTTATCACAGATATTAGGACTATGACAGAGCTTGTGTTTCAGGAGGTTGAAGAGCAAAAGAGCGATGTCTTCCATGACTTTGAGGCTGAGAGAGATCCAAGGAAGATGGTCTCAGTATCCTGTCACATCTCTGCTGTACAAGTTGTCATAAGGGTACTTCAGGTACCTCTAAACAGTCCAGCTCGAGTATCCAAAGCAAACTAGCTATGGCAGGAGGAACCTCCACACCATCGCTTCTTCATGATTTATTACTATGCAATGACAAATGTTACTTTTTGTAATTGCTACAAAATTTATATTATTATTGCTGCTATATTACTGACAAATGTCTGATGAAAAACAGGAGAAGCTAAAAGCACAGGAACAGATAATTTTTAATCAGAAATAGTCATGAACAAAGATGTCCTCATAATCACCGTGAAAGAGGCCAGAGATCTATGCAATGTTGTCATAATTTTACAAGACTCTGTACAAATTACTCCACTTACAAGTTAGGCTTTTGATTAAACATTAGAGGGCTTGGTTGTTCAGCTCTTAGTTTTGCAATACCTAGCCAATACAAACTTTCTTCCATTTTTGAATTATTGTCTTCTATTCTGCAACTTGTAGGAATTGTATTCACCAATTTATATTAATTCTTACTCCAGAAAATACACACTCCTTTAAATTCATTGGATTAGCTCCTCATTGGGCAGAGCTGAAGAAGGCAGAGTAGCCTCTACAAAACAAGGAGGACACAGCAAAAGGGATTAAAAGAAGGTGAAAACAGTAAAGGAAATTCAGGAAGAGGATGTTTTTAGGGAGATCTTTTAGAGTAAAGATAAGTGATGAAGAGCTCAAGGAACAGAAATGAAACACCTGAAGTGAGCAGGGCCAGTGAGAATGGAAGGCATTAAGCACTGTGGGAAGAAAACTCACATCATTAGAACGAGGCATTTACTCTCTCCTTATCCGAGCGACAGAAGCAAGACAATCTGCTGTTTGTGTTGTAAAAGTGTTTGCAGTGGGAAGTATGGTATATGCACACAGAAAGAACATCTGTTCCAGGAAGGCTCTTGCAAATATAAAGCTGCAATAATGGGGGAGAAACATCTGCACAGCTTGTAGCAGGGCCACCAGTAGTGCTCTTAGGAGGGGGAGGGTGCCATACATGCCACATGAAGGAGAAGAATGAGGCAGCTTTTTTTTTGTATATATCCATGCAAAGGTAAGTTGCCTGTAGACAAACTGCAGTGTTTTCAGTGTTATGGAATACTGCTGTGGGAATGAGCCCTGAAAAACACATCATTGTCCTTTCACTCAATCATTAAAAGGACAACTTGCCTCTGTTCTTATGTAGTCATAGGATGACTCAAGGATTTTAAACAAAGCCCCTGCGTAAAGGTTTTCCTCTGCACACCTACAGGACCTGCAAGATTTTATGGCATACTTCTGTTAGCAGAACACCAGGAAATTCAGAGTGCAAGTGGAGCCAAATGAAGTGCTGACTGGCAGCTTTCTGGCAATGGTATTCGTGCAGTCCAGTTGCAGGAAAATATCCCCAGGCATAGTTCCCTGCACTGGCTATGAGCAGCTGGTACCTGAAAGACTCATTCTTGATTATTTGGGGTATTGCTTCACTACAGACATTGCAGGGCAAATATGATTACATGATTTGGTGCCCTTTGCCTCAGTTCCTTTTTATTGCAAATACAATTCCCATGCTTGAATAGAGTAACTTTGCTTATGTATGGAATTTATAATGAGAAAAAGGGAGGAAATCTACAGCTTATTCATGGTGCACCGCCTTCAAAGGATGGCGTTTGGCAGCATCATGGCTGTATCTTACCCAGGCACCCTCACATCCTTCACACAAAGAAGACTACCCCTCTTCTCCTTTACAACTCTCCTTCAGACTTTGTGACTTCAAAGCTGGTCCAGAAAGTTTTACAGCAATTTTACAATTTTTATTCCCTCAGTACTGGACTCTGAGATCTTGGAGCTCAGATATACATAAAGGCAGGGCTTTATCTCCAGACAATTACCCCTTTACCCTTGTCTAGAGCTTGAAGTGAAAGTTTTGAAAATTTTAACTTGAATGTAGATAAATGAGCAGATCTAAATACAGGAAATATCTATGAACATGGTGTCTTGAATGTCTACTTCTGCTTTTCTTGGCATTTCACTACCTTAAGTGGAGTTCTTTTCCATATGCAATGTCAGGGATGAGAGAGTGCATCCAATGATTAGGGTGTATTGAGCAGCCACTTTTATGGCAAAAGCCTGTTGCTGACAATGGGAATGTATTTGTCAAGTTCAGCAGGTGATGGCTGAAGACTTTGGTATGTGTTAAACTTAAAAGATGATTTTTAGAACATGCAAACTGCTGTACATAATGCTGGATATCCTAATGTTTGCAGACAAAAAATATTTCATTCATTTTTTCTGTTCTTTAAAGTTATGCAAAAAACAGCTTACAAGTACTATTCTCAGAAATGTGAGCAGTGTTACCTAATTAGATACAAAAGATGAGTGTATTTTGTTTTACTGGAGTTAGCGGGAGTAAGAGATAAATGCTATTTGTAAAACAATACAAAGGTGTGTAACACAACCTAGATGAGGAATCCAGATGCCAAGACTGGGTTCCACTTTCCCATGACTCCCAGGGTAAGTCATGGAAAGAGTGATGCCTCCAGTACAGAAGATGAATTTGGGAGCCTGTCGAGAGGCTGTGTCTCCTCTGTGGCCACAGATGGCACCAAGCCAGACAACTTCACTATTTGGTTGGTATGAATCCTCTCCCTTTCCTGAATTGGTAAAATCCTACTGTAGAAAAGTACTTTGGCACTTTTATCTTTTGCATATTCCTCTTTAAGCATCTGAGTTACTCTGGGCAGGTTGAAAGTCACTACGTGTATCTAAAAGCAGTGGCATACTTGAGTTTGGAAAAAATACACGGGGAAAGTTCTTCTGCATTCTAAACCTATACACTATGACTGGTTTTTTGCTTCATTTTGTTTTTTTTTTTTTGGTGGCAGACATCAAACAGTTAAAATAAAGGTGTTATTTCCATTTTGACAGATTGCTGATTATTGCTTTTAAAAAAAAATTGCTCTTTTCCTTTTAAAACAGATGCTTAGCTCCACTGGTTCTGAAGAGCATGTAAATGATACTCACCTTGGGAGAAAAGAACTTGACCTTGAAATCAGATACTCTTTCCAGAACAACCATGTGCTTTCTGGCTCTGGAGCACTGCATTGCATCATGCTTTGCAGAAGAATTGTTACAAAGGTGATGGTTAGCAAACCTAAAACACTTTGTGAAAAATGCCTTTTGGTGGGGAGGTGAGTTGTCTGATTCTTAACATCAGGCTGACCACACATGTGGTCAAAATCCAGATGGAAAAGAGAGTGAAAGACTTTGTCATGTGGAAAATATATCTTTAACAGGGGCTGTGGATGAGAGGAAGAGGTTTGGTCCCTGTTGTCCATGTTACTGTATGTTAGAAGGATGACAATCTTCCACATCATTTTGGAGCAAAAATCACCCTATTTTTTTTCTCCTGAGGAGTGAGAAATGTTTTGGATTTTCTGCACCGCAGAAAAGAGAAAAATCTGAAAATCTCACAACATGTCACTAGACAGAAAAACAATTTCCTTCCTGATTCTAACGACTTACCATTTTTCACAGAAAATAATGCCAGTAACATGTTAGGGTTTTCAAATAAGATGGAAAAGAGTAGTTTCATCACTGATGTTATGGTGTAGGTAGAAGAGAATTTTAAAGCTGAAAAATATCAGCCCTCAGGTCAGAAGGGCCTTTTTCCCTGATCTTCCTTTTCATTCATTTTTACATGGCATTTATCTCCAGCCATAGAAGAGGTTATTACTGGGCTTCTAGATACTGGTCATATAAAAATGGCAATATTAAGCAGTGTCAGGTGAGATAGGGAGGAGCAATGACTGTGGTATTTTTCTAGATGATTTTGGCTGCAGTGCTGTCACGCTGTTTTGTGCAGGCAGAAGAGGAGGAATGGCATGCTGAAAGGAGCAGTACAGACACACTGGAAGTAGCCAGGCCAATTAACACCAATCATCACAGATGCCATTAGCTCCTGTTAAAGAAATGTTAACCCCACAGATCTATTATTGCCTCCAGTGTCCTGCAGAGGGGGGTGAGGGTGAACATGTAGCTACTGGGGATCTCATGGCAAATATAAAGAGCTGCCAGTGGCCAAATAATGTGCTCCTAGAAAAAGGCATGGTCCATTATCCCTGCTGAAAACAGAGTGACAAATTACTGTAAAAGTACTGTACTACAGCTGAAAGAAGCCAATAATTTCACGAATTTTACAGGTACAGCCAACCATAACAGTATGTTCTAGTACTACCCTCTGCATGCTACAGTGCTTTACACTATAGCTCTTTTTACAGTGCTCACAATATAACCCTGTCCTTTCTTAGAAACATCCCTCAAGTCAGGATACTGAGAAAGTACATCTGCTTTATCCTGGTAGAAAAATAACACTGGGTTTAAGAGACTGTGCTATAACTTGTATGCTTATTACACGATCCAATTCTGATTTCATCTCTGTTGATCTTATTTTGGTGTACATCTGGCAAATAAGAAAGATGACACTACTGATTTGTACTAGAATTGAGCCTCAAATATCTTCTGTGATGATTAATCTCTTCAGACCATTTCCTGCATCTCATCCATGGTCTGACCAACTCATGCTGCTTCTTGAGTACTGGTATGACATTCAGTACATTGGATATGAACATATGCCTTACCCAAAATATAATAATAACCTTTAAAATACAATAATAGCTGGAGTTGAATGCCAAATGCATTTGGTAGTGCACAGATGCACTGGAAAAGGGAAGTGAAAAGAAGGGAGATACCTGGAAAACATTATGAAACAACATAGGCAGGAGGTGCAGCACTTGATGTTCTTTAGTTTTGGATGTGGAAAACATTGGGTAAACAATGATGTCCAAAGGAGAGAAAATGCAGCAGACAAAAGCCAGTTCAATCAAAAAACCTTGGGGTTGCTTTTACTTAAATAGGGTGTATGCTGCTTCATCACAGATCACTGCTAGAAAGTCCTTTGTTAGTGAGAAGAAACACAACAATAAGAGCCAGTTTGCAATCAGTGACTCCTTTTTGGAAAAAAGCATATTTGCTGAAGGATGAAGGTCTTTTCTATAGGGAACCTAGTTAGGAAGGGATAATTTTTGTTCTGAACTTACCTGAGGTGATTCTTTTGAAAAAAACTAGCTTTGTTAGCACTTGTGCTGTGATTTGTAGATAGAAAACCTTAAGCACCGTGCAATTGGTTTATCAATATTTTGAAAAGTGAAAGATTAAATGATTGATTGGTGTCGACAATATCCACATAGCAGTGTAAATACAGTCTGTGATTCTTCTGTATAGCATCTTCTGCACCTGCGATCTTAGTATTTCACAAATACTGGTTCTGATTTCTGTCTACCCTGAAGGCTTTATGGATGGTATGAAAGGAAAAACATACATTAAAAAAAAATACACACACGCAAATCAGATTTGTCCCATTGACCTGTGTTAAGTAGGGTAATCACTTCCTTTTTTGCAAAGTAAACTCTTGAACAAAGGCAATGCAAAAGACATTGGTAGCACAGCAGGGAGCACAAACTGTTCTCTTCCAGTCTAACCAATTTTTTTACCCAACCACGATTAATTGTGTGTTGCCAGGGTAGGTTCTGAGGCCATAGAAATGGATCTATTTTAGAACTGGGTTTGATCACACTAATACAGTAATTATTAAATGATGTCTCTCTGCTCCAGTCTGTCCTACACCTGGGATAATTGTTAACTTTGTGTTTTGTTTACTGGTTGCATTTTTGATGACAGCATTTTTTATAATTCTCTGATTTACCATCATCAGAGGAGAAAGCAGGCTATAATGTTAACTGCTGGTATCAACACAGAGAGACAGGACAGAACTATAATTGTTGGAATTGTCATTCAGATGTGTGTGACTTGATTCAATAAACGTAGGTTTCTGGAACCTTTGTCAGTGATGCTTTTACAACAAACTGCTGCTTGAGCTTGTCTTGCAAGGATTCCCAGCACCAGGAAGAGGTACTGCTCTCAGGTTCTCCCCCTTCTCTCTCTTCCCTAAAGGGAAAGTCTGCATAGCTCTCTCATATGATCAGGTGGATTTAATACCACGAAATAGAAGAATAAGAAGGGACTACCTCTAAGAATGCTTTTCTTCTGCCACATCTTTAACTGCTACTAATATATCAAACAGCTAGGACATAAAAAACTCAAGAAACATTAGTAAAAAACCCGAAGTGGGCATTCATGTTGCTCCTTTACTTTTATTGCACTGGCAAATTTTCCAGTCTCAGACAAAGGGTACACAAATAGCAGAAAAATGCAGACAGGCTAAAATGCAAACTTTCAGAAGTTGGCTAAAGAACAATACTCTTTCTGTCCTGAGAGATGGAGTAATCCAAGAAAATCTTACCACTGGTTCAAAGCATGAAACAGAGTCAACGACGTAAAAAGACTCTCAGTGGATTAAACCAAATCCACAATGGCAGCCAAGCATACCAGCTATAAATGTTCTCACTGAGCCTGCGGACACGGATGCTCTCCGAGTCTCAAGTGATAAAGCACTTACACATCTGGCTTTGGGCCAAAAGATTCGGAGATCTGAGGCAAAACTGATCACTTTAGGAGAGAGTCTGCTACGGGCAATTAAAGGCAGATTATTGGATTAAGATTTGATGCAAATTTGAAGTCCTTCCTTTTCTTTCCAGATTTATTTTATTTTTCTTGTCTTCTTTGTCTCTGGGTAACTATAATTGAATGCGTCTTTAAACTGTAAATTGTAATTTTGCTGTCAGCAGTGGAGCTTTAATTTCAGATGTTTATTAGAAAATTTCTCTGTGAGCCTCTGAGTTTTGTTAGCTGGAGGGACTTGAATCAATTGTATAGCCTCCCCCACAAAGTCGTGGACAGTTTATCACGTTTTGGTGCTTTGAATGCTTTATTTGCTAGTGTGAGAAGAAGAGATAATCTCTGTCCCACCCATATTCCCCTATTCTTCACTGTAATCAAGTTCTTCTGCACACACTTGTTTTTAGACAAAAGGATAGAGTCCCATCAAGGTTCCCTCTCTGGGAATGTGACTCTGGTCCACATTTATGGCCATGGAGAATCCACTGTGATATTCTCTTTAGAACTGCACCTAGAAGGGAAAGTTTCCTCTTATGTAGATGAACAAACACATCTCTAGTCAGCAGTGCTGCTCTCATGAGTTGCTACTGAAAAATATGACAAGAGTAAATGAATGCAGAAAAATGGATGAGAAACAGTCAGAGGGAGAAGTCAGTTTAATTTATGAGCCCCCATTGCTTCTTCAAAGGAAATATATACCCCCTTGCAAAATAAAAAAGGGGATGGAGGATAAAAGCAGCAGCTGAGGATTCTTGGAGTGCAGGAGAATCCTCAGCTGCCATGGAAATAATGAGGATGGCACCAGCTGTTCCCAGTCAGTCCCACACACTTTGGGGGCACTGTTGAAGGCCAGCTGGTGCACACTGCTCAGGTGATGCTGTTGGTGAGGTATAAATGGTGTGTGCTCAAACCACTAAGGAAAGGTTTCAAATGTGTTTAAAGATCATCATGGCAATGTGGAACACCTTCTTTTCTGTGTCACTCAGTTACATTTTGTAAAACTTGCTCTGGCATCATGAATACATGTGGTAGGTAACTGAACAATCTCACTGTTGTATCTGTGCCTTTTCCTTCTGTTCTCTGCTCACTGCTCTGTCCCTTCACTGCTCCATGTCCAGGGTGCTTGTAGGCTCTTTGGTAACTGGGTTTTGTGTCTGCAATGTTAGGTGACTCATATATTTTTACATCAATAATCTGAAATTAAACAGCTATTGAGACCGTAAATGAGAGGCTGAATGGGCCATGTCACCATTAGACCATTTTTAGGGGATTAGACCTTTCTTTCCGAACCTGTTTGAGAAAACGTGGCATGATGGTTTTTTATCCTGATGAAAGATGGATAATTAAGGAAGTTTTTATTTTCCTAATCCTCTCTCACAGTGCACCACGGACTTTTATTGTGTGATGTTGCTCTACCTTTGTGGAGTTTTGTTGCTTAAATAGCTGTAGTTACTCAAGCAACAACAAAGCTGTGTGTCTGCAGAGTGTACCTCTGCCCCTTTACCCATTGTGCTACCTGCAAGAGACAGCAGAACCCAGCAAACCTTTCATATCTGCCTGAAGAATGGGGCTTACTCAAAGGCTGTGCTGCAACATCTTAGTTATGTGATGGCATTATGCTGCTGTCAGTCATTCCATGCAGAGCTCTAATATTGCTCACTCTCACTCTCTCAGTCCTTCTCGCTTCACTCTAATTGAACCCCTTATAATTAAGATAAATTCTGAGCAATCAAACCTGGAATGTGGATGAACAGTCCCCTGTGCAATCCCAAAAGTTCAGCTTTAGGAGGTTACTTCACTAAGCTGTAAATCATTATCCCAGTTTAACTACAGCATGTGGGACTGAGAGTTCTTGGAAAAGCTCACTACAGCAACTTCATTTATGAAGATAACTCAGTAGGAAAGGTCCTCTATTTACAACTGCATGATTTTATAGGGCAAACTGGATTCTTTAATGTTAGTAACTTAGCAATCAGTGAGAGACAGTCCAGTGCACAGACCCTACAGCTCATTACCAGAAAATGAGGTGTGACTCCTGAAGATGGATTTCCAATATCTGTTAGTCACACCAGCATTTCAAGATAGAGGGGGACACACAGCTTATTTAACTTAGCTTGAGGTACGGCCCTCTACTGATGAGTAACAAGGCTATGATGCAGAGGTGCTATGAGTCAGAGAAATACTCAGTGTATGATGGGGAGAAAAATGAAACAAAGGAGCTTTCAGAAAGACTAATAAAAAAAAAAAAAAAAGAGAATACACTAATTCTCATAATAAAGACCAGAAACACTCAGGTGGTTTAAATGGTCATGAAACCAGAGGTGTTTGGATCAGGACTGTTGATTGCAGCTTCAGACAGTTCCTGAAGCCTGCCCAGAGGTGAGGCAAGCAGAAAGAATGATGCACTTTCCTACAGGGTTCCACAGGTTTCTGTATTCATTGGTTCTTTCCAATGAAGATTAATTTATGCATCTTTTCTATTGTTGGGCTTGTACACAGTGTTTTGTGATCTTAGATCCTAGACCCCTGTGACTGTCTGGATCATTCTTCAGACTTACTTCCAGTATATATTTTTGGGAATATTTTGTGCTTAGCTCAATCCTGATTTGGTGTTACAACATGACCTATAGCTTCTCAGATATTCTCCAGTTTAGCAGTAACCTCACTGGACTGTGTTTTGAGTGAGTCTAGACCATTTCTAGGTTCATGTGAAAACCCTACCAGATCATTTGGTGCATATTCAGGAAATTGTAATGAATATCAGCTTGCCCTAATTGTTACAGCTGCCTGAGGGGAGACTTATGAGGGGCTCAGAGACTGATGTAATACGATGTTTATGGCTGATTCTAAGACTGCTCTTCAAAAAACAATTTACAAAGTCACGTACTGAGTCTGACTGTGCAAGTAGAACTGCAGAGTGAAAGAATGAGTGGGTTTTTTTCCCTTTTTAAATCGTCTGGGGTTTGAATTTGTTTATTAGGATGCCTTGCAATTATGGTCTCTTGAAACAGTACGGCATCACAAATACCATGTGAAATGTTCATAGACATCTTGTACACCATGTTAGTTTGAGGGGAAGGACCAAATATGCTTTTACTTCCATGTTTGCTATCTTGACCTTTCACTCATGGATCCAGCCTTACATTTCATGATAAAGCAGCCAAGTCATACACGGATGTGCTTGATACAGTGGTTTAAAGACCAGATAGAAAACCAAATTTCAAATCTGAAGGAAGCACAAAGATGGCTTGTTCCAACAGTCCAAACTGAATAGGGAGAGACACAAGCTTTGCTCAGGTCAGACTTCCCTGGAACATCCTTCTTCACTGTAAAGGAATTTGTATATATTTTGTATGCTGTCTGTGGGGATCTCCAAAAGGAATTTGACATGCTTAGGGCTAAGGAATTTGATATCCCTAGGACCATTTCTTTCTTTCCCTTCATAGGCCATCTTTTGAACGTCATCTTTGTCTTCAGCTATTTTTGATCTTTATAAAATGAAAAATCCACAAAAACAACTGTTGATTTTGTTGCATTAAAATGTTACCGTGAAATAATTAGGTAGAATCTGAAATTGCGGCCAAGAAATTGCCTTTAGTGCACAAAATCTCTTCTTACATTCTCTGACGTTATTTAAAGTTGCCTGAGCTGTGGCCCTTCATATGTATGAAGTATTTTGTGAAGGTTGTGATTCACCCCTGCACACAAGGCTAGGACAAACTAAAGTCAGTCAAATACCTCTCAAACTTTCAAAATGGCTCTTACACTGGATTCCACTCTGGGAGAGGAAACAAATGGATTGTTTTAAATATATTGCCCTGTCTGGGATCTCTTTCATCTGTATGCCAATGCTGAAATAAAACCTGATTTATCTTATTAGGTAGGAATTTATATCTTGCCACATGTATTTCTGAGAATGATTTTTCCTCCTGGTTTGGGACTTGATTCCCTGAAGTGCTGAGCCTCTGCAAAGGGGTGCTGAGCACCTTGCATCCTGCTGAAGTTCAAGGCGGGGTGAACTCACTCAGCACTTCCATGATTAGGCAGTTTGTGACTGCGTTAAAGCTTTTCTATCAGAAAGAATTGCTCTTTCATGGCATTTATTACATGTCTCCTTGAGTGTCCTTTGCAGACCCTTTCTGCCATCTTTCTGTAATACAAGGAAATTTGATCTTGGAGTTATGGTGACAAACCCTTTGAAGCCACGCCATTGCAGCTTTCCTTATCACCAAAAACCATCAGCAGAATTACTGCTCTCTATTATTTTGTTGCTTTTTTTATGTATTCTATGATACATGGGCTTGAAAGCTCAAGTGCATATTACTGCTCAGAGACATAGAAGATGGCTTTCACATTAAAATCTCTGTGAAGAAAGGAGTAAAAGGGGGAGGGAACACCTAATTAAGTAATTACCTGGTTGTCTCAGTTTATTGAGATATAAGTAATACCTCATTAACAACAATGCAGTTCTGGGTGACTGGTAAATAACCGCCTAGAAAGCTCTTTGCAGTGGTAGTAGCAAAACTACTGAGAATTTCAAGCTGCCTGCTCTGCTCTGCAGTCCTGCTCTCTTCTTCTCTCTTCTTCCACCCGGACACTTCTTCCTTCTCCACTCATGTTTCTACCCTGGGCTTGTGTTTCTGGAAATCTGTTATGTTGTTTACTGGTGAGTTTGCATGGAGCCAACTCCACGTTTTTAAGGTGAAGTGCCACAGCTCAGGTCGAAAAGCGCCGAGGATTTGAGCCTTTATATATCTTTTAATGCCAAACCAATTTGGGCAAGAATATAAGATGAATTATAGATGCATACCCTTCCTTTTTAAAGTAAGGCTTGTGTGTGAGCATTTTTATTTTTATTCTCCCTTTAGCTCACTGGTGTAACTTGTGTGTGTTCAGAACACACATACGTGAGGCTTCTAACTTCTGTGCATTAGCATCTCAATTTGGAAAAGTAACAGTGGCCTCTCTGAGTGCAAAGTGCTCCTAGCCCTGTTTGAAATAAAAATGGCTGATGAGCTAAACTAGGACTGTTTAAAACGGGTTTTTAATGGTTTTTTTTTTTTGCCTTAGCTGCAGCAGTTACAAAGTTTTATTCAAAATTGAGATAAAGAATATTGGCTGATGCACAGTTGATGGAAAACCCTCCATAGATTCTTTCTTCGTAAGTGTCATCACCAAGACTCTGTTTCTAAAGTCCAGGATGATATTTGGGCAGAGCCCTTAGTCAGGCTGCAGAGTCATACCAGATGTCATCCCTTGTCCTTTATTGTTACTGATGGATGCGAAGGAAAAAATCTCCCCTTTGAATTCTGGATTCAACAGACCAGCTGAGTCTATTGTGTTGAGTATTACAGGTCTGGATGGGCCAATACTTCAGACAGTTTTTCTGGGAAACCCATGTCCCTAATGCTCACCCACAGCTAGCCATACAAACTATATGGTTTTTCTCACACAGTTTTAGGTTGGAGGTGTACCAGCCAGGTCCTGACCCATGGGGCAGAGCTGTCTGCTGACTGCTTTTTTTCTGCCAGCAGCCTCCAGGGGCATATCTGGGCGCTATGAAGGGTCAGTTTAACTTTGGAAATGGGCCTCTTTCTAGCCCCCTCACTGCCTCTGCATGAGCTTTGGGTTTCTGAGTTCATAAACTGCCTCACCTTGCCCCAGGCCATCCACTGTATCCCTTCGATGCTGATGGTTATGCTTGTTTTGGGGGGTGAGGAGGAGAGACTGAATGGCAACAGGATAGAAAATCAGAGCAGGGCTTCATATTAATGATAAACAATTTGATTTTAAACTTTAAATTTATGTTTCCTACCAGTGGTGTAAGCTGCTCTTCCACTGATGCTTCTTTGCACATTAAATCTTCTGTCCTTCACTACACTGCTTCAAAGTTTTCTGTCCGTAAAATTGCTATGGTCCCTTCATATAGAAATTAAAGTGTATGCTTTTATTTGCAAGCAACCCTGACCTGATCTCTTTTCATAGAGGTTGGGTGTGCAGTGTGTTTGACAACATGAGGGAAGAAAGACAGCTTGGATGAAAAAAGTTGGGCATATAAAAAAATAGATATATTTTAAAATATGTTAGCGGTACTTTGTATCTTGTGCAATGAGATAAATCAGTATGCACGCCAGAAATCCCAGAGTCTTTAGGTCACTTTGGACAAAGCTTTGTTGTCCTTGGGCTCTGTATTTGATGTACAGTTGTGTAGTATTGCATAACCATCCCTTTGCAAACATTAACAATAATCTAAGGTTCATGCTGAGTGACAGCTATGCATTGTGAATAGGTCTGTTTAGGTGGCAGGGTGATGTAAATAAGGATGACTAAGCCATGCCACATAAACAGAATCCACCATATGATATCGTTCCCTTTGCATTTTTCTAAATCTTTTGAAGCTAGGGAGGGGGAAATGACAGGATGCACAAAAGAAGCACAGCTCACAGCTCAGCAGTCAGTTGGAGTTTGAGATTTGAATTGCAATATCTCTGCCAGATGGACACAGATACCTATGAGGATGCCAGGACAAGACTGCTTCTCAGAGAGGTCAAGTGACTCAGTGTACTTCACCACATCTGTAAATTGAAAATTAAAAACCTGGATGCATAATTATCATAATTTCCAGAATTTAAAGAGACAAAATTAATTTTTTCCTCTTGCGGTTTTTTTTTCTCCTTTGTTTGGGATATAGATTAGAACCACATTCAGAAGGCTCATTTTTCCTTGTCAATCAGTAAGGGCAGCCAGTCAGACCTCATCAGTGTAATAATAGATGTTCAGAGTGAATTAGTTAGCCTGATCATATCAGAGGTGACACAAAAGAAAGGAGGGGAATACTTTATGGTCTGTGGTATATTCACTTCTCTGGTGATTCGTCCACATCTGGAAAAGAGAGGAAACAGTCCCCCCCAGTTATGGCCAAACAACTTCAGCAGGAATTGAGGTAGAAGATCACTCTCTCAATGATGCTGGTCTGGCCAAAACATCACGCTAAAACCCTTCCAGTGCCAAGAGCTTAAACATCCAAAGTACTCCTCATTTCCCTCCTCAGCTTATACTTCTTTAAACTCTGACATGTCAGAAGTCTGAGGTTCTGACATCCAAAAATTTGACTACAATGTAATTCTTGATTACTTCCTTTATTCATAATTTGTTGTTAATACAGCAGAGTCTGCTGGTAATCCAGGCTTTGGAGAAAATAGACACTTGAAGAAAATGCAATGAGAGAGCCAGAGGGCATTTTGGCTTGGTCTGGATGAATTTGAATGATGGGGAAATAAGCCTGGCTTTGCACTCTACAGACTTCTATGAAGAAAAGAGAGTAATTGGTATAAAATGGTGAACTTTACCCCTGGATGGGTCAGAATAGAGAATGGAGGTAGGACTGGCTGGTCTCTGAGTGAGCGTGCTGCCCCAGCTGCAGGCAAACTCTAAGGATATTTGCCAGGGCACAGAAAGGGAATATTTTTAAGAACATTAGGACAGACCAAGGGTCCAAGACAGGGAGACGAAGCGAGAGCTTTAAGAATCCATCAGAGGATCAGTGTGGGACAGAAATGATTGCTGGGTGTGATGGAGTAGGATTGGGAGTTTTCACTTCTCTTGCTTGGCTGAGGGAGGTTCACACAGCCTTACAGAACAGATGAGATGAGCAACCAGACCTTATTGTCTGCTGGCATCACCTCCATACAAAGGGGGTTTCTGGGGAACAGCAAAGGGGTTATCTGCTCTCAAGAAGTGCAAATCACCAGGTTGGTCCATTAGTGATACTCTTTTTATTCATTTTGATATTTCTGTGATGCCTAGCTGTGGCAGGGTACTGCTGCATTGAATTGCTCAGGGTTCCCCTGAAACTTTGTGTATGCAAATATTGGTTAGAAAGCATAGAACAAAAGACGAAGGAGATGAGCTGTAAGCTTTTTGTAGTTGCATTTGTGTAACCTTCAGGTCTTATGAAAAGAGACAGACGAATTCTCACAAACTCCACCCAAAAATGCATTTGTTATGAGGATCAAAATACATATATAGAAGCTGCTGAGACAAGAACAAATTAATACAAATCTAGGCAAAAATGAATGTAGGCCAGATATTTTCAGATTGCTAGTCATCAGAGAAATGAGGTTCTGACCAGACACTAATCAGAAATTCATCTTAAGATGAAGACCAATACATTTGCAAAGAACTCTTAAGACATTGGTCAAGAATAGCAAATACCTGGATGGCACCACTGAGGAAGATTTCCTGGTCCTTTATATGTATTGTATCTATATTTAATGTTGCTTCTGTATTGACAGGGACTTGTGGGAAAGTCTCACTTCTCTTAGAAATTTCAGTGTGACCACTTAAGCACAAAGTGCTGGTAACAAAACTCGATTGTCCACAAAATTAATTTTTTCTGAACTCTCAACACAAAAATAAGCACATATATACACACTGCATACATTGCATACACACATCTCTGTATAATTATATAAACAAATGGAAAACACAGGCTGCTATGAATGAATCAACAAGAGATTGAATGGTAATATTTACAGAACAGAATAGTAATTTTCTAGGTTCTTACACTTTGACACCTAACTAGAAGCTTTTACAATGGATATGATTCTTAAACTATAATGATTTTTAAAAATCAGATCTATGGAAAGAGCTTATGTGGAGCATCCAAAAAATCTAGTGTTCAATTAGCATTAGAAAAGTTATAGTATTGTACGGTTTAACTGGGAAGAAACCTTTATTTGCTTTGGGTCATATAGTTTTATTACTTAGAAATCTGTTTTCACAACATAAACTCAGTAAGAACTGCTATTTTTAACTAGTGTGATGACAACATGTATGTGTCTAAATAGAGAAAATATATCTCAAAAGGTCCTTGCAAAAATTCTTAAGAGTCATGATCTGTGACTGTTTCTTTCTTGCAAAAATTCCAACTGGTGATTTTTTTTTGCCTACAGACATATTTCTAATTTATATTGTTTCATGGAAGACTTGAATAAAGCTACTAATATAATACCAGATGACTTGGGGTGGAATTAAATAATCTTTGCAAATGTTGACTCACAAATATCCAACACATTCAGTAAACTGAATAAGTAATTCATTGGCTAAAACGAATACAGAGGTTCAAAGCATTTCTCTGAAAACAAAGTTTTACAAGACCACAATCCCTTCATTAAAAATTTACCTAAAGGAAAAATAAATCACAAAATCACCTGACTCCTAATGCGATGTAGCATATCTTCTCTTCCCTCTCCACTGTCATCTCTCCATCAGCTTTTTTATTTTGAGCACTGTATTAATTGGAGTATTTATTTGATCAGCATAAGTTTCAGCAGCTTTTAAAATTTTCTTGTTACCTATTAATGTTTTCTTCACTTTTGGAGTGCCATGCATCAAGGCTGGAATATTGGTCCACAGAAGCAGAGAGATGTTTCAAATTTAATCTTTTTTCTTCTCCAGTACAGAGAATACGAAATACTGTTTTGCAGAAACTCTGAATAACTGTAGGAATGTCTGCCTCAGAGGAGCCATGTATTATGCACCCATCTTCTGGTTTCAGGTTTTTCTTTTTTTCTTAGGGGTAAAAAAATCTTGTTGCAGTGAAATCTGCCTTCTGGAGTGAGGGTATATCAATAAAATAACATACAGCTCGGAACCGAGAATATTTACAAAATCCGTTAAAGGTTTTCTGTTCCCCAGCTGTTTCTCAGAAGGCTCACCACCAAGACAATCCATAGAATAGAAAAAAAGCATCTTAAGTAATTTTTATTAATACATTTCCAAAACATTTTCAAATACATTGAGACACACTATTTAATGTTGTGTTAGCTGTCAAGAACAGCCTAGGCAACCTGTCAGCAGATGGACGGTTCTTCATTGATTTCCTTCTTCTGACGAGAAACTCTGGTTTTACATGCAAATTTGTCATCTTAAATCTATTCAGTATATAACTGTTCTCATCCCACAGCCACGCTGCTAATCATGTGCAGTATCAGTGTATTGCTTAATTCCCACTCGGACGCTATCGGTGAGCCTTGAAGGAGAAGCAGCAACTTTTCACTTTGAAAAGTTGCACTTGTGGTGTCTCTGCAGCCTGACACTAACTCTTTTGAAATATTCTCAGAGACAGCCTCCCCACTGAATCAGCCCTAAGCTAGCTCGGAATGCTGCCATGTGTGATAGCATAGCTTCTTGGGAATGGTATTGCAGAAGCACAAATGCTCAACCGCAGAACTCTTTGAAAACTTGAGAGAAGGTGGCTCACCTTAAGATAGCCAACTGCAAATTTCCAGGGTAACATGCCAAGGGAATGCCAATAGGGTGTTGACTGCAGCTGGAATCATCATGGAAAGATGCAATTTCTGGCAGCACAATTAAATTGTACAGCCATGCTTGCCAGAGCATTTTCTAGCTGAGTGGCAGCATTCAATGAAACAATTGAAGAGCCTCCCAGAAATCGGAACAGTGGAGAACAAAACCATCTTGAAGCAAGCCTATCTATTCTGGTGAGATTTTTGGCAGAATAAAAGTTTTCTTTACTATAAGTTTATGACTGACCCTACAAAACAGTAAATAACTGAGCAGCCTGGTCTAGTGGAAGGTGTCCTCACCCACAGCTGAAGGGTTTGAACGAGATAATTTTTACAGATCCTTCAAACTCAAAGCATCTTATGATTCTATGTCTGTATGTATGATTCAAGCTTCTCAGAGGGGTGCTAACCAGAACATGGAATATTGCCACTTTCGCTGTCTTCATACAATATGAAGGATGCAGTCTGCTTGGATGAGTTTAGAAAAGACCATAGAGGAGTTTTCTGAAGAAAAGCGCATTAAATTTTTAAAACCTGTTATAGCACTATGCATCTAGCAGTGTTCAGGACACTCCAGACGGTTTGCTTTACCTCTGAATAACATGCTACCAGTGTTTGACCTGGAAAACAGGCTCTGAGAAGCCCACCTTTCCTTCTGACACCTCTGAGCCAAACAATCTGGGGTAAAACCTCAGCTGCTGTCAAAGATGTTACTGCTGAAGTCAGTGGAAGCACACTGATTTACATTAGCAGAAGTTCTGGCTCTGTGCCTCCTTTTGTCTTCCATCCCAGTTCCAGGGTTATAACAGACCACTCCTGAGTCAACTGGAAGGATTAGACTGATGATTTGATATTTCAGGGATTAAAATGCAGCCTATGATGGAGCATATGGCCCTCTTCTGCCCTTTAGTATTCCTATATCATGCATCTAATGCAATCTGCTGCCACAGAAATAGGAAGCCTTATAGCCTACTAGAAATAGAATAAATAAGAGATATGTAAATAATAGCACCCTGTATAAATTATGAAAAGAGCACACAATAAGTTTATTACCCCGAGAAAATGAATTTATTAAAGTGGGTGAGCATTTCTGAGCTTTTAAAAAACAAATGATCAAAGCTACAAATTATACAGGTCTTTAACAGTACAAATAAAGAAAATTAATAACCAACCCAGCCAGTATTAAAGATTGTGTGGCTAGAGAATTCATCACTTTATTGACCTGAACTTTGGACTGGTTACATAGCCCAGCTGTAATTAAAACATGCACACAGTTTACCTGCCTCGAAACTGCATCAGGTTACACTGGGTTAAACTAAATGCCACAAGCTTGGATGAATCCAGAAGGGCTTTTGCCTCCTGCACTAAAATATGAGATCACTGCCCTTTATGTTTCAAATTGTATCACAACAAACATTCTGTGTAAGAGGATACAGCAGTTTATATTGCAAATGCACTGCAGTTTCTGCCAGCACAGAACTGGCTTTTTTTTTTTTTTCCACCCTTTTTTCAAGTATTCTAAGGCACTGCCTTAATCCTTCATTAAACAAAATTATCTCTAGTCTCATTTAGACTCTGAAGTTCATCATTACTGGCACCAAGCAGCAAAGAGGCAAAGGGAAAGAACTGGGTATCAGCACTGATAACAGGCAACATGCGTGATCCTTTGGTGCTGAAATACCCTCCTGCCATGGCTGGCTGTAAGTGAATTGGCTGGACAGATTTTCCAGATCCCCTGAACGTTCCTAAATTACTATACTCACCCAATTACAGTCCTCAGGGGTCACATTTCATTTTCTGAAAACTGGTAACAGGCCACCACAGCTGATGAAATGATGTGGGTATCCAGGCAACTATTGTGCTGTTTGATTAATATAGCAAACACTTGTGTGGCATGATCTCACATACTTCCAAATGTTCCACATGATCTGCCTCGAACTGGAGATCATAAAAGTTTGCCTCATACTTACATTCCCAGTCTTGCATGGATCAGATTTTCCAGATGAAAATATTTATTAGCACTTCTTATTACGCCTCTCTTCTGTATGATTTAACCCCCGACTTCATGCACAAAAGTGTGTAGAAACAGGTTGATTTCTGCATTTTCTTCTCTTTTTTTTTTCTTCAATAAAGTTTATTTACTTCACTCTAAGCCAGTTAGTAAAGTTCCAGGTATTACCATAGGTAGATTTGGCACCGAGTTTTAGTTCCTAATGTAAGGGCACATTTTGAACAGCTGTAACCTGGATATACATCTAAGGGTAAAAAAAGTGCAGCCCTTGTTGCCAGAGAAATAGCAGAGAGATCTCCATAATACCCTAGTTTTCTCACTTGGAGACGATCTGGGTGCTTCTTCTGCTTCAGATGCCCTGAAAGTATATTTTTCAAAAAAGTAGATCCAGCAAGTGGTACTAGGACTATACACAAATATCTAAGCCAGTTTCTGTCTTGAATCACACCCCTTTCTGCAGACAGCAGACGCACTCTGCTTTGAAAATGCTGGAAAGACAGAGGAGACAGAAAGAAACAGCCTGTAGCTGACACCTTCCCCATGAAAACTGCAGCTGCAAGTCCACAGCATAGACAGCACGAGCTGCTCGTCCCACCGAGCAGTTTCCATGGGATACTCAGGGGGTTAATGGAGCCTATTGTGAACTGTTTGCTTTCTTCTGTTTGGAATCAAACATCTGATCTTTATCTGAGGTGACAGGTTTAATGTCTTCCTTCTCTGACGAATTTCTACCCGAAGAGGAATGCAAACACATATATTGGTGTGGTTTTATAAGTGCTCATCTCAGCAAGCCAATATTGGAAGATTGGTCCCCTAATAAACAGCAAAGCCATGAGCTTGTGTTGTTTGCTTAAAATAAAGTTATATCCCTTACATCATTTAAAAGATTTTACTTTAGATCTGTCAGGGGTCAGATACTTTGACAGAGCTTTAGGCAAGGTGAAGGATCACTGTTCAGCAATGCTGACTTTCCTTTTCTCTTTTTTTTTCTTTCCTTTTTTCTTTCTCTTTCTACTGTTTCTTATTTAAGTTAATTTAATATTTTCAAAATACCCTATTGCCAGCCTGATCAAGGAAATAGCCTTTCTCTTGCACATGGCAAGACAAGTTTTGGTCAGCAGAAATTTGTTTTAGACAAGGTCTCTCTCACTCTGGCTTGTTATACTCCTTTCCTGAGGAATCAGAGAAGGGACAAAGGAAAATATTAGTGGACTTGATGTGGACAGATGCCTGCTCTGGAAACAGAACTGTGAAATACAGTCTGTTTTAAATAGGCCAATGAAGATTCACAAAGATGTGGTAGGTTGCAGATATTTTTCTCTATATATTAATATAACTTTATATACCTGAGCACAGAAAATACTGTCTAATTCAAAATGGCTTTCCATCACCTCTAACTTATTGGGAAAAAAACTAGGTTCTGTTTTGACTGAAACTTTTGTTATAGATCTGAAGCATAAAACAGTTCACTAAAAAAATCTGTAAGAGTTCAGTATTTCTGGTTGGATATAAAACATCCTTACTTAAGCAGCCTCTCAGTAACTCCCTGTCTGGATGGTGTGATAATGCTGAAAGTACCTGCTGGAAATATTGAAAAGCCATTGTGTTTTATCATGAAGTTTTCGTCTTGGCTTAGTCATAAAAATGCTTCAAGAAAGCTTTTTTGTCTGTTTGTTTGGCTGTTTGGGAATCCAAAGTGTTTGGTTAGATCACAAATTAAATGAAGGTAAAAGATCCTAAGTTGGTCTCTGAATTGGAGTGGGAGTGTAGAGAAAAATTGCAACTGCAGGATGTTTCCAGTCAATCAAGTAAAAATTATTTTCAGTGATGTCAGGCAGACCTCTGATCAACTAATTCTCTGTCTAAAGCACAATTAGGGTCAGGTTTGTTCAGGTTATGTTTTAAAATACTCCTCATTCGTGGTGTTTCAAGTGCACTTCTTACTCCATTTTCTCATATCAAGTGTTTCCAGTACCCTCTGATAACAAAGATTTTCACCAGCATAGCATCCATGACATGCAAGCAACACTATGATGGTATTTGGGAAGTCATCACCTATTTTCCAGACTTTTTGCCTCTAGTTCTAGACCTCCTAGAACAGAACAGAAGATGCAAACTGTGGTATCTGAACTCAGGACTTCTAGTTTTTTTTCAGTCTCATATTGTTGCTTTCCTTATGGGTCACAGGACTGAATCCTTTTAAGGACAAACTCAATATTGCACCAAACATTGATTAACTGATGATGCCATGGAGTGCCATGGTGCTGTAGGATAATGACTGTCCAAGAAATCTTTGCATCCACGCTCAAGGGGAGCCGATATCCACACAGACTCCCTAAAGTCTCTTGCAGCCGTTCTGAACAAGAAATTCAAATCTACATTTGATTGTGAGTTTGGGCCCTTACAAAAACTGATGTGCAAACACATGTGAGCTGGTGGCCAGATCCTGCCAAATGAGAGCCATCAATGTTCTATTCCCAGCTGTTTGTGGTGGAAAGCCCTTGTGTCGGGTGGTAGCTGCTCCACAGTGTGGCAAATTGCAATGCTGGCACCAAAGCTGCTGTTGTCGCTTCCAGCTCCAAACTGCTCTCGTCTTTGCGATTCATTACTGGGAGTGAGCGTTTTCTGCATGTCAAGTTTGGGTTTCACAGGAAGTGTGATCTCAACTGGATTCCTGCCAAGGACATTCTTGCCACAGAGCTTCTATCAGACTTCAGTTTTTGGTAGCATTGCAAATAGATGCACGTAAATGGATGGGAAGGTGCCCTTCTACAGCTATCAAAGGGTACCCAAATAAACTATGTTTTCATGCTGTGTGGGGCACTCCTGCTGGATCGCAGCAGAAGGCCTGGGACAGGAGACCCTGATGGGTGACAGGTTTGTTTGTGCTCTGAAGAAATTCTGGCCCCACAGATCTTCGCTCATTTTTCAGGGTTCCTGTTTGGTTTTGCCTGTGCAGTCCCTGGCTGTTCCCTTTCCCCTCTTACTTCTCCTGCCAGCAGGCTGAAATGCCAGTCAGCTTTTCCCTTTTTTAATCTGTCCATGCTCACTGATGTAGAGCCAAAAAGGAGCACAAGCACAGGCATCATAATGATAAGGTGATGCAATGTTACTCTGCTCAAACCATGTTTCTCCTTTATTTTATTTTTCTGTAAAGGAGAAACTCTCTCTCTTTCATGTGAGAAGGAAAAAAAAAAAAAAGTGAAAAATGTTCAGTCTTTCTCGGAACAGTTGGGAACATCCCCAGCCACCCTGCATGGCTCTCACCAGCTATTATCTGGGGGCAAATATTCACCCACCTGCTGTGCTGCTATTCTGCTGAAAATACCCAGGACCCAAAAGAAGAGGGACCTGTGGGTACCCTGGGTGGGCAGAGAGGCAAAGCACAAGCTGTCCCAGTGGTGAGGCTGGCCAGGGTGCCAGCCGGCGGGTCCGAAGGCACCAGCCCGCTCCTCAGCTGCGGGCTTTTCCAACATGATCTATAGAGCGATGCTGACAGTAGATTTTCTGGCAGCAATAAAGGTGGCCCGATTCAGAGAATAATTACTGTATGCAAATGAGTGTGATTTTCCTCTGCCCTTTTATGGATGACTCTGCTCTGCCATTCATCAGGGCCACAAATTTCACTTGGTAGGAGACGGATTTAAAGAGACAGCCGCCTCTAGAGCTTTGTCTCGGACTTACTAAATCCATGCTTAAGTGTCTTCATAAATAGACGTGCATATGTTATAAAGGGGATGGCAGATTCCAGCCTCTTTATCTATGTATTATTGCTCAGAAAACTGTTGAGAAAACATCCGACTCTATAGCCATACAGTATATGAAAGCTTTCACTGCTTTGAATAACAGTCTCTTCTCAGATCAGGGTTATATGTGGTTTAGTATGGCCTCTAGTGTGTTTTTTCTCTCTCACTGTGTCCTTTATGATGTTTATATGGTATGTGCCTCAGTGTGCAGTGGAGGAGGGAGAGAGTGCTATATTTTTTTCTTATGACTATTAGTTAATGACTATCACGTTCACCATAGTAATGGTAGAGGCTGCACTCACAGCAAGAAGCCTCAGCATGTTTGTGCTGTTGAGGTTCAGTCCATCTGATGGCAGGGAGGAAATGTCCTATAGCTGTCATATTTCTTTCATGGTCTTGATCTGATGATGCCATCAATATATCATGACAAAGTGGGGAAAACCCCACAGCAAAAAAAGAACCAAATCAAGATTTTTGTTGCTGAGCGTGGTGTGAGCCCGGTGGGTTAGCAGAGGAAGAAAGCTGTGATGAAGTTAATCTGTTTTTATTCCCTGATGCTGGACACAAGAACATGGTGGTGTGCTCACAGGAAATCTGCAGTACCTAATGTGTCACTGCTAAATATCAGTCTGTGCACTTGCTCCCAGCGTGTGCTGTGCACCCTCCTCCTCAGCACATGGAGGAGAAGGGAAGGAGGGAGCAATAAACCAAGCAGGCCCGTCTGTCACTGGGCTGTCTTGTTACTCATGTGGCAGCAATACACCAGTGTCAGTACATAGACAACACTTTTCTCCCAGTGCCGCTCAAAAAAACAGAGGAGAGAAGCTGTGGTGCTTCAGTGTTTGTCGACAATGTGCACCACTAGAGGCCATCACACGCTTCTCTAAATAAATATCAATTAATGCACTCTGTTTTGGGGAATTCCAGGAGATGGGTCCTGGGCCCCTTAATCTACTCTTGCAGCACTAGTGCATCAGTTTGAGGTTCAGGTCCCTTGGCTAACAGGTCTGTGCAAAATATACTTCAAGAGACAAGCTGTTTTAAGGAAGGCTTTGGTCCATATGCAGAATGCATCAGACATTTCTTTCCCTTTGAATACGACAAGTGGGTATCAAATGAAAGTGAAAAATACCAGGTCTATTTTCCTTGGGCTATCAAGAAAAATGATCAACACTTGCAGGTAAATGGGGAAATGGGGAAGGTTTACCTCCTTCTAAAGTTTGTGCCTTGTTCGCTTCCACTTTTAGCACATTTCCTGTCTTGCAGAGGCAGGCTTGGATTTGTTTACTACATCCAAATCACTCCACTTTTTGTGACAAATTGTAACCATTTACAGCAGACTGGGCAGCTAAGGAGTTATTTGGCCTGACTAAGCATTTTCTGACATTTGGAGACGCAGGTGATTTTCTGATAAAACTTGAATAATCCTGAGCATTCAAATTTTTCAGTGGAAATCAAGGGAAATTCCTGATTATGATTTAAAGCTAGTAAAAATCCTGAAAGGATTTTATACCAGAATTCAAAATGGAAGATGGGAAGTGTAAAATCTTACTAGCCAAAATTAGTTTTACTTCAGGGATGCTACCAGTGCTTCCACATGGGCCTGTGATTAAGCTGAACTCCACACTGGAGAGCCTGACACCCATGCTCACACAAGGAGAAGAACAGGGCAGAGGCAAATGTTTGGAGAGAAAAGTTAATTACTGGCAGCAAAAAACCCCAGCTTTCCTATATTATTAAGAAGTATTTATCCTATGTCTGTTGAGCTGCTGTTTTAATATAGGTTGACCTCTGACAAAGATTATAATAATTTGACATTCTTGTATTGCGTTAATAGCCAGAGTGACTCATTTGGGAGGTGGATTCTGACTTACAGCTTCAGAGTCGATCTGCTTTGGTCCCATTATTATTTCTGTGTTAAGATGAGGCTTAAAGCTCCAACCCCAGTGGGTTTTCATGTAGCTTTGGTGCGTAGTAGGAGATTAACCAGTTATGAAACTGTTTCCCTGATTCTCTGTTTCTCAGCCACCACTGGCGATGAGCAGACACCCCTCATTGCTGCTGGGGAGCATTTTGCATGGAGGTCAGCCTGCTTTATGTGCCATCAGGCACTGGACTCCTTTTGAATGTTTTTTTCTTCTATTCTGGACAGGGCATTGAGATTTAGGGTGGCCATCCCATGAAGGGCAAACTTGATGTAATGAAAGTGCATGCTGTCCAAGGCAGCCAGGGCCCTTGTGAGGTCAGCATCCCCCAGCAGGAGCTGGTGGGATGCCCTGTGGGACCTGGCTGAATTCCTACCAGTCACAAGGTGCTGCTGCTGCTGGGCTGTCTGTTTAAAAACTGTTTTACCATTGCTCGGTTTACATGAGTTTTACTGATGTTGGACAAACTAACTCTAGGAGGACACCAGGGGAATTTCCAGTAGTCTGAGAGAAAACTGGATCTAGGCAGTGTGGGGTTAGGGAACAAAGCAAGCAATTCCAAAGAGAAGGTTTAAATAAAAATATTTCTTTTCCTTCAGACCCACAAGCCATTTAAGTCTGAGGTCTGTTTAGACTGATTGAGCCAGTGCTGCAGGTGGCTTGTGTGAGTGGGAGTAAGGCGTGAATTTCAAAACTGCTTTTCTCTGCTGCAAAATCTCCTGATCACAGAGGAAACGGGGGGAGGAAACGTCATTAAAGGGGGAATATTCACAAAAGTTTCCATTGAAACTGTGGCTTCGTGTGGCTGTATCCCTTCCCACCTGGAATTTTCTTTCTTACTCTCTAGCCTCTCCTTCTTCTGATCCACTGTGGATAGGATTGAGAGACAGCTTCTGCACCTTGGATATTGCACCCCATATGGTTTGAATATGTACACAGGGCAATGTCTGGGCTGATTGTTACACATTTATAATGGTGCACACTGTGAGCTAGGCTGTGGTGAGGCAATTAAGAAGAAAGATTTCTGCTCCAAGGACTTTGCCATCTAAGAGTGGGGGCAAAACCTGATAGAGGGTAGAGGGGGAGCAATGGAAAGTTTACATGCAGTCAGCTGTACTTGACAGGAGCAGTTTAAAGTATAGACGGGACAAGGTCCTGCAGGGGATTTCTGGGAGGTCTTGCTGGACATCCAGACTCACACAGGTGAAGTCACAGAGGCAGCTGCAGAGCAACCTGACAAGGAGATAAACAGGCTGTTGGCATGGGAGTCTAGCTACCTGAGCAAACCATACATGGCTTTTTTCTTATTCTTGCATAAAGTAACTATTTAAATTAGACATCTAAATACGGCAAATTTCCATATTTAGTCCGGCATTTTTTTGTGTTCAGAGGTTTCTATGAAATTTGAATCAATAAGATTTTCAGCTAAATTTTCACCAGCTGAAGCCCACTTGTAATGCATTCTTCTTCTGCTGAACATTCTCCTCCTCGTCTCATAGATCCCTTGTTCTCCCTAGTGTTCATGGACAAATGCCTTGCCAGGAGAGGAGCAGCTACACTACCTCAAGACAGAGACTTTTGTGTCCAATACCCATAATGCATTAAAATGGACAAAAGATTTCTGAAACACACACTGAGACACACCACAAGAGGACAGTTAAAAGAAAATAGAGCATCTTTTCAGTCAAAACATCCTGCAGTATCTCCACATAATGCTTCATGGCATATGACAGGAAGAAGATGACATCTCTCATCACTAGTCAATAATAAAAACCATGTCAAGTATGAATTGCCTTTGAAAAAAACACTGTACATGATTTCCATGGTCAGACATCCTGGAAAACTTCCAAATAGGGGGAAGAAGGAGGGGAAAAAGAAAAGAGGAAAAAAATGATATTGATTTCCTCATTGGGAATGTTATATAACCTTCATATTTTATTAAAAAACTTTACTCTCACTTTGTGAAATGTCCTTTAACACATTATGTCATTCTGTAATACAATAGTTCTCCAACTCCTTCCAGCCCCATCTCCCCGATGTGTTCTCTCAACTGTAGTTATTTTCTTTCCTTTAAAAAAATATTTCTGATAAAATGTTTGCAAGTGTTAAACAGAGAGGTGCACTTTAGTGTAGCGTAAGTTAATGCAGGCATCAGGTAACACTCAGAACATGCTGACATGTTTCAAGCAAAACATGGGAAATTCAGTTCAAAAAACTTTTTTTTTGTCTTGAAATAGAGACTTATAATCTTTGTTTTGAGAACACAAAACTTTTTTTTTTTTTTTTCTTCTTATAATAGTGGATTCCAGCTGCAGGACTCCTCAACTTTTCCTTTCCCCTTTCCTCCTTCTCCACTTCTCCTCTCCCCCACTCTGCCCCAAGTCTCTCCCCCTCCTTCCCATCCGGCATCTACTCACACACACATACTTTCTAACTTTTTGTTTTTAGTAGCTGCTGCCCCATAAGAAATGCTATCCAACAGACCTGGTGCTTGTCACCGCTTCCCATCACATGCCTGGTAATTAAACTCTGACTGATTTATTGACTGACAGCCAACAAATCCCAACCCAGTTTTTATGATATACATGCCTCCCCAGGCTAAATTCACTCAAACAACAGCCCAGCTGAAAAGGAGGAGGAAAGGAAAAAAAAAAAAAGGGTGATACAGAAAAAGCGCTACACACACGCGCATGCACACACACACTCACATACAAAAAAAATTTCTCGTATTGGTAGATGAAGGGGAGACATTTTGCAAAGAAAAAAACTCAGCACAACATCTCTTTCAAATCCAGACTTGGAAAGGGAATGGAGGGGGGGAGGAGGAAAGAAGTAGTAAACATCATTACTTCAGCTTTAAGATTCATTTGAAACGTCTCACGTACAAAAGAGCTCTGAAGGGGAAAACAAGACGTGCTTGCAGCTAATATTACAGTCAAGTTCCAATTTTACCTAAGGGAAAGCAGCTTTATTAAAAGTCATGACTGAAATTGCGTGACAGGTGCCAATATTCTCCACCCTGACAGATGTGTCAGTTTGCGAATGCCATTTTCTTGTCAGCGGTCCCTAGATGGAGTTGCTCCCATCACCATTTGTCTCTCTTCCAGCTAGATCACACATGCCCGTCGCTTGCCTCCAAGCTGCGCTGCGTTGTTTGATATGTGGAATCTTCACAATGAGACTTATTAAAAGACAGTCCATTATTTTTATTTAGAGCATTTCCAAAACAAGCAGAGCGCGCAGAGATAATTTAAAAATTGTGCAGCGGGTCATCTCCAGGCCAGAGCGGCTCAATTGTAAATGCATAAGAAAGCAGTGTCTCCCCCGAGCCCCTCCTCATCCTTCAGTTCATAATGAGGTTGATTTGAGTGACATTTAACCCTTGAATAATGGCCCTTCGAGTCAGCAGGACTCTATAGCTGTGCTCTGCAGAGGCGGTTCAGCCTGCAGGATTAATTCTGCTCCTATTTTTCCTAAATCTCCCCCCCCACCCCCTTCTGCTCTCCTATTTTGTTACAGGTGTGCTTCACAGCGTACTGCTAGACGTAAAAGACTCTTGATCGTCTGTATTTATAGACCCCTTTCCTCCTCCTGTTGGTTTCAAACACAAAGAAAAATGGTATCTCTCAATCGTGCTTGGTATGAACAGCAGGTAAAGCTGCAGCAGACTCCTCTCCAGCCTCTGATGGAAAATTATTACAGATGAAATGATTCTGTAATGGAAATGGTAATAGGAAAGTTTCATTCTAAAGGATGTTTGTGCTAACATGAGAGGCTGTAATATGTGATGGATTTGTATGCAGGTATAAGTGTGATCTCAAACTGAATTTTGCTTCATCATTTCTAGAGGTGGCACTGGGGGACTGGAGGAGAGCTAATGGACAGTGCTTGCAAACATTGCTAGGTGAAAGGACTTGAAATGTGAGATCATTGATGTTTCATTGTCCCAGGCTAAGTGGCATAGCAGGCTGTTGCTTCAGCATTTCTTTCTTAAGTACTTGGATGCTAATTCTTCTTAGGCTGATACAGCTCATCAGCCCTGGTGAGTATTTGTCTCTCAGGGAAGCTGTGTGCTGAAATCATAACTAACCCTTTGCAGATAACAGGGAGCTGCTTTCACTTCTTGTGAGGAAACAGCATTTACCTCTTCATCCTTATCTTGGTACAAGATATGGGCTGGACCCTTTTCCTGCCTGATTGCCAGAGAAGAGTTTGTCTCTGTTGCCGTCATAGGTAACTCTGAGTGGGCTGCAGGCAAGACAGGGCTGCAGAGTAGCTGCAATGTCAGGTAACTTTTGCTTTCCAACAGGATTATTAAAATTTATTATAAAATTTATTATAATAAAATTATTATTTAAAGAGCATGATCTCTTCATGCTCTTTTAGATCATGTTCTTCCTGGTCCCTCTCACCCCTGTCTCAGGACTCTCAGCTGAGGACAGTCCGGCATGATCTTCCTTCTTCAGAATATGAGCAAAATCTTGGGAGACAACAGATGGATTAAAAGGCATCATAGTAATGTTTGACTGGACCTGGAAGGAAATTGAAAGGTTCACTCCCTAGCAGAGAAAGCAAGGAGAGGAGAAATACCAGAAAAGAAAGAACTGAATAAAATAGAGATTGGTTGTATCAGTCCACAGAAGACACTCTCACACCATGCGAGTTGAAGAAGTTTTAGAAGAATTCAAAGAGAAAATCTCTCATAATCTGCAAGCCTTTCTTAGGGGAACATTTCCATTACACAGTCACCTGGAAGGCCCAAGCACAGATTTTTCACTCACTGGTCTGTCACTCTTTTCCACAAGCAATCCTTCAGAAATTTACTTAAGGATTATAAAACTGGGACCAAACACTACTTGTGAGCTTTCTCCCCAGTCTGGAAAAAGATGATGGGCTGCCACAGTAGTATTTCCTTCCCATTCTCCTACAACAGTGTCTGCAAACCTGGAGCCACAATTCTGAGAGCAGCCACCAGAAACAATTACACCACAGTCCAAAAAGCCATCAGCTCCGGGGCAGGCGAGGAACACACCAAACTGCTCCTGAATTACACAACATATCAGCATTTCTCACTTGGGAGGGTGAGGAGGGAAGAGAGAAGAGGACAAGGAAAGGGGTGAATACGCTGCTTATTTGGTTGATTGGTCTTATTGCTAGAAGAATTGATCTGCTCTTTCCGGTTCCTGGAATCCATTCTTCCTTTTAGGCTAAATAAGGAAGTGGGCAGTTCCATCGAGGACTGGAGAAGAGGGGATGTTTCAGCAATGTGCTCTAACAGTCAGGAGCTCTGGACTCAGCTGATGGAAGAAAGAAAAAAAACCTGGAAGGTTTTTAGTTGTGCAGGGCGGGGCAGCAGACTCCACATGACTTTGGGCATGGATGCAGCCTGTGCAGGTGACTGTAACTGCTGTGGCAGATCTGCTCTGGAGTCCATCTCTCAGGAAGGATCAAGGCTTGTAGGTCTTAATAAAGTAAAATCAACACATAGCAATAAAATAATAAGTCTGGGCAGCTGACAGATGCTAATGAGCATGGTTATTTAAACCACCAGCAAAATCCAGTTGAAAACTAAGCAGATACATAGAACTCTTGACTCAGTCCTTTTTATTTGGAGAGAGATAATTAGGGCCCATAGGACATTTTCAAGGAAGATATTTAGGATGCTGTGTTAAGAGCCCATTTCGAAGCATGATTAACCTTACTTTCTGCAAGAGAAAGTATTCCTGTTTTTAATCACAGAATGTTTTGAGTTCCATGTATTTACAGGTTCAGATGATATAGGCAGACAATGGAAAAAACAAATAGGCAGAAGGGGGTGGTGTGATGAAGAACTGAGCCAAAAGAACTACAGCTGATGAGTCCAAGGAGACTTAACTACGTTCTCAGCTTTTTCAGTGGAAAGACCTAGGCAGCAGACACACATATGTAGATCTTTTGGCAGCTTTGGGCAGATAAACATATAATGATTATTTTAAACATCACCTTCACTGTGAATGAGACCATTTGCTCTTGTGCCTTGCTGAGTATAAGAAAGCATTTACATTATTGACTCCAAAATCACATTCATGCCATGAAACTGTGGGGCCTTCACTGTGTGCAAGTCCATCAGAGTGACTGCAGCCAGCAGAAAACAAGATTTACACACTGGCAGAAATGGAAATGATCCCTCTTCCCCTATTCCTCCCCACCAAGTACTTGCACTTGCAAACTACTGGCCTTCAGCTGCAACATGGAAATAACTCAGATGGTAATAATTCTAAGGAAAACATTTGCTTTTTGTAAAAAAGCTTCATCGCTGGGAAAGCTCTGGCGTGATTTTTGCATGGCTTTCCTTTCCCCTGTGACATATTGACAGAAATTTTAAAAGAAGGTCTCCTTTCCCAGGAAAGCAGAGCAGAGATCAGCTGCTAGGGCTTGGTGGCCCTGGTGTATGTGATTGATATTCTGAGGGTTTTGGTAAAGGAAAGGCAAGAAGATCCTGAGGACACAGACATATTTTGATCTTTCTTGTCCTGTGTTTCACTGGTTTTACTTCTGTACTGTTCAAAGTGACTATGTCAGTAAGAATTACTGACACTTCTGCTAGCAAGTGAACAATCTGCTTTGGGGTAACCTTTATTCTTTTTTTTTTTTGCACTACTTTTCTTATTTCTTTGTTCTGCAATAGTGCCAGGGAAATCTAGAATGCCCTATACACTAATACCATTGGCTTTTCTTTTTCTTTTTGGCAATCACTAAGAAGAATAACACTTCATGTGGGAGACAGCTGTTCAGATATGCTTCAAGTGAAGCTAAGTTGATACATATACATTATTCTCCACTTTTTTATTTTTTCATGTCTGCATTTTACTTCAGCTTCTTGAAAAAAAATCATGATGAAAATATAATACATGTAATAAAATGGTATATTTTTTTGTATAAAATGTTATGAAAGTATTAAAAAGGCTCTTAAGATGACCTTGCATCCATCAAGGATTTCTCACTCCTTTTGTCAGTCTGCATTCACCTATTAAATGTTTCCTATTCACTAATAGGAAAGCCCCTCAGACTATGAATCTGAACCTCAAAAAATCTGGATGACTTCCATGGGACACCTTTCTGGACTTGAACAACCACAGAGGTCTCTAGAATGGGAAGGATGTAAAAATGAGTGTTTCTACACAAAGACTGGTTCATCCCTGAATATTTCTCCTTCTTTCCTATATTATCACATGCACAGCTAGGAGAGACAGAATGACACTTTAAAATGGTAGGAAGAAAATCAGGAGAAGTAGGTCAAGAAAAAATACATAAAATCGATAAAACTGTACCCAGCTTAAGATCAAAAAAGACAAACTCCATCTTTTAAAATGGGCAGAAAAAATAAAGGAAAAAGAATATAAATTTCTGTTGTGATAAAAGCTCCTGATTAAGATATCCAAGCCACCTTAAGTCAGTTTATTTGAACAACCTGAGAAAAACAAAAGTCAGCATCTCTTATCTATCTAGTATAGCAGTGGTTTCTTATCACTAACTTTAAAAACTCTTTTGGCTTACACTAGGTTTGATTCAGATGAATTTGGCCCAATAAATCTTACTAACACTTATTCCTTGAAGTCATGGTCTAACATCTGTCTTGAGTTCCTTTTAAGTTTAACTTTAAGTCAGAATTTCCTGTGTTTTAATAGTTGTTTCTTGATAACTGCAGCACACTTAAAACAAATTTAACCTTTCGGTTACAGATCTTCACTTCACAACACATTTTTACTACATAGAAAAGCTGTCTTCAATGATTCTTATTTTTCCCCTTCCACAACTCTCTGAACATAGCCAGTGATTCAATTTGGCTTTAAAAACAAAGAAATATAATACTATAAATATAGCAATGTATAAAAAAAATCTTAATCATTTTTAGGCCTTTCTCTCTAGCATTGCATCAACAAAATAGTTGATGAGGTGTTGGCCTGTGACTAACTTGGTGTGGCCTTCACGGAATATTAATGACTTTGTGGGTCTGAAGCCAAAGAAACCCTTTAAACTGCCACATAATATCAAGTGTTGTATCAATATCACATTCTAGATGGCACAAATGCATACCCAGGTCTCAGGCTGATGGACAAACACATGTGTCTGAGCCTCATCAACTGTTTTGGCCACAAGGCAAAGGATGGAGCTGGGTAATTCTCAAGCTATAAGCATGACTGCCGAATACTTAGAAATAGTTGAGCCACATTTTGGCTGCACTATTCCACAAGCACTTAGCCTGAGGCATGGAAAATGTCAGCCACTGTGAATAAAGTTTATTAGTGTTTGGAGTAACTGGAAACTCTCCCACAAAGCCAGGAGTTAAGCAATGCTGAATAATAGGTGGCACTATGCAATGCAATGGTCCTGCTTGTTCCTGTTTTGGAATGTCTGAAGCAGACATGCTTATTTATGGTTTGTAGACTCTGTCGTTTTTTCCCAGTCCTTGGGATTAATCCCACTGAAATGTGTGTACTTGTCTAGCTTGACATACATCATCTCCATCTTAGAGACAAATTCTGATCATCTGTTCTTCTGTTCCCTCCTAAAGGCATCTAAAAGCCACAGTGTACATCTTCTCTCTGTTTTTTCCAGGTTTATCAACAGGTGATGAGGAAATCTGTGAGTCATCACTACACTAGACAGAGAAATGTTCCCAGAAGCAGTGGTCCTCTTAAAGTCTGATTGACAGTGCCAGCAGCTATGTTGGCCCAGTGTCTGTGCCCTGTATTAACTAACCCCTCGTGTCCTCACAGCTTTTCACAATTCCTGTTCCTCACTGAACTCCCACGGGAGGTTTTCTTACACCTGCGTTACCTGGACAAGGCTGGGAACCTAAACTGCTGCTGTGGGTGAGAGAAAACTGATGCTGATGATCCTTTTTTACTGATCAAGTAGTTGAGTTTATTCCTTCTGTTGGGACCCCAGAGTTAATTTGGGTTCTTGGGTTGGGTTAATTCCTAGTGTTACTGGGTAAACCCAGTAACATTATGAATTGTCTATTCTCAGCGACTTATATTGTGTCTTCAACACACCTTGAAATTTTTATATCACTCTGGTTTGTTGCAAGCTGTCTGATTCTGTTTTCACCGAGGTTGTCTGGAGGTTTCTCAGTCAGAAACTCTGAGGGAACAATATTTCCACACCATTTTCTGAATCTCTGGGTGTCAAGGCCAGGGAAGCTCTTTTAGCTGTGCTGAGCTCTGATTGACTGATTTTGCTGAGCCTGTACAGCTCTTCCAGTCAGAAAATGAGGAGATGTGCAAGAGCATAACCAGTCTCCAGACAGTCCCACTCTGTCCTTATCCCTGAAACATCAGGGACACTGAACAGCAGGGTCAACAAACGCTCTCTACAAGGGCTCATGGGCTCAGGTAACTTGGTGCTCTTATAGCTGAGTTTCTGGGGTCTAAATGTAGAGCCATTGACACTGATGTGAGATGTCTGTCTCTTGTTTGGGACTGTGTTGTCCAGTCTGGCTAGAGACCATGCTTGGCTGCTATCCTACACGACTGGGTTTTTTGTTCCATGTTTTCTGCTGGCCCACCTACTGAGGAGCCAGTGGAGAAGTCCAAGTAGATGTGAGAAGAAAAGCAGAGTCAGCATCAGCAAAGACAGCATATAAACCTGAGAAGCAGAGAGATTCTGGGAAGCAAATTAAGTCCATTTTTAAAATATAGATGGTGTAGGCAGACTGGGGAAATGCCCAAGAGTAGATTTCAAAACTACACAAAGTATTGAGGGAGAAGAGTCATACAATTTGGTAACAACATTTGAGGGCTGAAAAGGGTACAAGGTCCTCCTAGTCTTGTTTGGAGAGGTATGGAATATGCAAATCTGTCAATAAAAGAAAAAAAAGATAGACACATTTTTATGAGATCACCATGCTGTTTTGATTGCAACATAGGAAAACCAGAATATCTTTGTGCCCACCAGAATTTTATGAATAGATGCTAGGTTTACAGCAAGTTGCTGTAAACAAGCTTCTCTGTCTCAATCCCAATTTACTTCAGGCTTGCCATTTTATAAAACCAAGAATAATATGAGTTTATATAGATCCACTGTTCTTTCTAATCACAATAATACCTATTATGTTCCCCTCAATACTGCTATCTGAAGAAGTGCTCCTCTCTTGTTCTCCCCCAGGAAAGAATATTACTTTTAAAGTACTCTGTAGCAATCCAACAAATTGTGCTTTATTTGACAAAGGCCATAACACAGCACACTTCCAGTGACTCATAAGGAAGTCCTCCCTTCTGTGGCCTTAGAATTCTTTTGCATACCTCTAGCTTTCACAAGAAATGCTGGAACATTTTAGCTATACAATGCTTTGGCAGTATGGTTTCTGTGCTGTTCGCCCAACAGATTTATTTAAGAGCTTTGTCATGATGGACTCCTCAAAATATTAGCTACTTTTATTCTAAATAGGAGAATGAGCTGAGGAGTATCCTAAGCATTGATAGCCTGCAGCATGATAAGATTTAGATTTTGACTCAGAGAGGACTATTATATCTGCGATTTCTTATCAAAATCACAAAATTTCCCAGACTTTTGAACTTTGCCCCAAGGCTTGGCAGAAGTTCTTATTCAGAGTCACAAGCTTCCCTGTCATGTACGCATGGTGTTCCTCTTACGGACAGTTCTGTATCTTCTACTTTACAAACCATGCAATCCTCCATGTTATGGCTAAACTGTTCATGGAAGAGTTGTAGGGGTGACTTAGGGCAAGAGACAGACTATTAAGGGATTAAGTTGTTGAAAAGGAACTGGGTCATGAGGCATACAAACTACAGTTCCCATGAGACATTGGAAAAGCATCTCCACAATAAAATTAATAGTTTTCATCTGAAAATTTCTTCTTTTTTCTTTTGCATTTTTGTATTTTCTCAGGGGGAAGGAGAAAATCATTTTCTGACAGGCACTAATTGTTTCCCATTTGATTTTGGCTTGCGAGCAGATCTGAGTTAAAAGGGCTGAATGCAGACATTCTGCTATTACAGTGTTATGCTCATTCAACAGTCAGCCTTGTTTTACTTGCAGCAATATGAGTTATACCATATGTGTTTGAAACTGGTAACCAAACAGAGCAGTCTTTCAAGCAACCCTAAGCTAAATTATAAATCTTTTTTGCATCTTTTAAATAAAAAGTAGTTCTACAGGCACAAAATGAATCAGTGAACTACTTGCTGCTTGGGCTTAACAATAGCTGTCTGCCTGAGAAAACCAGTCACCCTAGTAAAAAAACTGAATACAATTATCCAGTCTGACTATATTTCAGTGTTGTACAGGATTTTAAATTTCATTTACATGTAATGTAATGGAACCATGTAAAATAATTTAAATTGATTGTTTGCATTTTTTATATAATATCACTACCTAATTATTACATTATAGATATTGTTATTACATTATTTGGTTTATATAGTATGTACAAACCCTAGCCATCAAACAGGACTTCATTGCTACACTACTCTTCATTGCATTTTTTAATCCTGAATTTCTATATTACTTGACAAAGTCTCATCATAAGAGCAAAATAACTTCTAAAAGAAAATTTTCTGATGTAAGGTCTTATGTTTACATGATGACTTGTTCATGTCCAAAGCTGCATTGAACTCAGAATCATAAATATCACTTGATCTTCTCCCCTTGCAAAATCATTGGTGCATAACTTAGGTCTAAGTTTCTAGCATTACGTTATGAACCCACAACCAGAATCACACAACTTTGTTTCATGATATACTCAGGAAAGATTTGTACCTGTGGAGATCTCTAGAAGTTCAAAGGTTGGTTGAAAGATCCATCAACTTGATGTTCTTGTGAGAGTGGTA
>VZSR01001854.1:990539-1028039 GCA_013398615.1 Brachypodius melanocephalos | reverse complement strand
GTTCAACTTTCCTTGTGTTATAATAGCCCTCTTTCATATCTTTCTGAAGCGTACAAGTGAAGAAACATTATATGCTAATACTTCAGCTAACAATAGCTATTCTACACAGATATGTCTGATATCCACATAGGTTCCCAAAGTGGGGGTGGCAAGCTGTCGCTAGCTTCAGCAGGGTTTGAAGATTTGCATGATACAATAGGTGCATGTAGCAGGAAAAAACAGAGGCAAAGTGTACAAGGAATTAAAAAAATAAGAACAACTTTTTCTAACAGTATCCTATAGGCCAAAGGATTGCTTGTAGATAATCATGGATTAATTGTGAATGTAAAGAAAGAGACACTTTTTTTTTATCAAAGCTGTTGCCTCAGGGCAAACTCCAGTGCCATGAAAACCGAAATGTTTTCTTTTATCACAGTTCCTTTTCTGGCACCTCAAATTATTTCTTTCATGTCTGATAGTGAGGAACGAGGCAGCATAGCTCCCCAGAGATGAGAGATTGTTACCATGGTCTCATAGCATATTGGCAGCCGATGTGGCATCCATGTACACCTGTCACTCAAGCAGAGCAAAATGCAGATGTGGCACACAAACCTGAGCTCTCTCACTCGGAAGCCGCCCCCGCTCACCCAGCACGCTCACCCCAAAACACACACACGCCGTTCTGAGCCCCCCTCCTTCCCAGGACGTGGCTGCTTCTCAGCCTACACATATGTGAGTGCACTCAGACGTTATCAGGCCTGTTTAATGCAATGAACCTGCATTAGCATTTCTGCAGGGCAAACGCAAATAAACAGAAATGTGCTGAAAAAAAAATGTTTCAAACAAATTTCTTTACAAGTCAGGCAGAGAGAGAGAGGGAGAGAGTATAGCACACAAATGAGCCAATTTCCTTCATATGGAAGTGAACGAAGACCTTTTTAATGAAGACTACAAGGCCAAAGAGGGGTTGCTGGATAGATGCTTATTTACTTTTTGATTTTCTTCACGCTTTCGGTCACTCACATCACCATTGTTAAACAAGACGAGGTGTTGAAAGTGTCAAAAGCAGATAAAATTTTATGTTAATCATAGGATTTGGGGGTAATCTGAACTGCAGCAAAAGACCCAGCATACAGGCAAATGAAGGAGAGAGGTCAAGCAATTTTTCCAGGAGATATTGTATCTGGTATGGATATGGGAAGCGTCTTTGGCAAGGAATAGGACAAAACTACATTGGAAGAGGAAGAAAACAGGACATATGTATGGCTCTAAGGTTAACAAACATGTTGAGGTGAACTGGATTTGTCCATGTGAACGATCTGACATTTTTGGTCAGTGAGACAGAAAGTATAACGCAATATGTAACGCGAACCCTCTCCTCCCTCTCTCTTTTTCAAACAAATTGCCAATTTAGCTCCTGGGATAAAGTAAATAGTGCACTGCCATTTTTTTTAAAGGGAAATATGACAAGGAACCCGAATGCGTTCATCTCAAATTTGTAAATCCATTGCTTTATTGAACCATTTGTCCATTCTTGTAAGCTGATTTATAATAACTGTAATGTGATTCATCATGTCATCTTGTAAATAAATGTGACACTTCATTAAACACAGTAATCAAATTTAAGCAGTCCCACTTTCATGCTAACAACTGAGACCTTTACGATTCTATTGCTCTGAAGATACTCCTACTCTAATGAAAGTAGCATCAAGCAAAGAATAAAATGTAGCAGAGGTAGATTTTCAAGAGGAGTGATGAAGAAATAAATATACTTTTACTAAGTAGCCAGTAATGAAATTAGTAATGGCCTGAAATTTACTGTTACAATGGTTTTACAAGATACTCCTGTTGGGATGTTTTATTGTCAGTAAGGAATGGACAGTTTGAACATCTTGGAAAATCTGTTGTAGGATTAACAAAATCCTTTTAGAGCCTGAATTTCAGAAAGAATTTTTTCATGCTATTTTTGTGTTTGCCATCTGGAATGACACTGCAAGCTGGCAAACACAAGAATAATGTGAGATATTTCTATCGCATAGAGTTAGCTATGGATTCATCAGGGAATGTAAGCATCTGAACATCAGTCAGATACCCAGAATTATCCCAGCTTTGACCTGCTTTGAGGAATCAAGCAGACCATCTATTAAAATTAATGTTTGCTTTCTCTCAGGAAATGGTCACTTCCATCTCCCGAGGGACTGGCGTTCAAATCAAGGCAAATTCAAAGAAATACTCATGTGGAGGTAAGCACAGAATACAGCTTTTCTGTCTAGGTTGGGAGTGATTTAAGATGTTAACAACAGCAATTGTGTTGTGAACCAGATTTGCAGGTAAAGGAGGTCATTGTGAATTATCTTGGTTGAGGATTTGGCCTACAGTCCTTAATTATGCCCTCTATTCATGAGCTGTAAAGAAAAAGCTTATTCCCGTGGCCCTCCTCTCATACTGATACTATTCTGGAAATGAGCACGGAATTCAAGATCAGAACATTTGTGTTTTCAAGCCAGGAATGTGGGATGAAAAAACAAGCAATGTAGCTGGGTTATTTCAATCATTATTAGGATTTTGTTGCACTGCAAGGCAGAATCTCTTCTTCCTATTCACAGGACTCTGTTTTAACCCCAACTAGGTGGAAGCAATCATGACACTGAGAAAGACACAAATTTCAGTTGCAGCCTGCAGGAATATCAAATGCATGAATGTGTGCTTGTGTATAGCTTTACTGCTAAAGTTTGATTTAGTTTTCCAAACAAAATTGGAGTCTTCTAAAATTGAAGACAGCTAAAGATAGCATTTTAAGCAGGCTGAAAGAGAGCAATGGGAACTGCATGAAAGACAGTCCTCAGAAACAGAAGTGTTGAAAGGTAGTGAAGGCTGTGCTCCAAAATGGAAGAGCCCTAAGTATACAGGCACGATAGAAGGTGCCAAGGAAATTCAACTCCAGTAGAAGCCAGGGAAGATCTATCACTGTCTGTTAGAGGGTGCCCAGCACTTTCAAAGATCCGTATGTTAAACCTCTAGCTTCATATTTCAAGTGAGAGAATGGAGGAGGGTTCTGCATTGAAAGTGAGAGTCTGACAAGCAGAGATGTCCAAAAGAGATGAGAGTGCCTGCAACCAGAAAAAAAAAGAAAAAAAAAAAAGAAAAAAAAAAAGGACAAAATTATGAAATAGCAAAGTAAGAGAAAGGAAAAGAAAAAAATATTGTTTCAAGTGTTCGACACAAAAAATTATTCTGGAACAGGAAAACAAAAAGAACATGATTAAAAAATTTAGTCTCAAAGATATGAAATCACCTTGCCTGGAGACCTAAAACTGTCCCTACATTCTACTAAAGTTTATAGTTCAGGAATAAAGAATGGATGGAGTGGATCTTGCAGCTCACCTGTATCTTCACAAGCATCCTCAAAAGGAGCAAAGGGGTCCTGAGATGGGGTGATAAACAGTATTTGTTAAATAGCCTGTAGCTAGGAAGCACTCTTAAGGAAATGTGTGAACAGCCACTCTTAAGAGATAAAGGATGAGTGAATTATATTTAAGTCATTGAGGAGTCAAGTCTTCAGAAAGGATTTGGTATTATTTGGATTGCATCTGAGAATTGTTCTCACCTGCATTGTAGCACTTTGATAAACCTCATTGAGAAGAGACACATGTTCCCAGACAATTTCAGTTGTAGTGTTTCTGGATATTCTTTGGAGCAATGATTTTGTAATTGTATTCTTTACTGAAAAATTGATTTCAAGATGTCTTCTATCAGCAGAAAAATCAAGCCCAAATATCTGAAGCCTAATCCATAACCTTGGCTAGCTCAGGTGTGCCTGCCACTTGGTAGTGCTACTCATTATCATGTGAAGTATTTCTGGTGCATTGGTCAGATCCGGCTGCCAAGAACAGATGAATGCTGACGAGGAAATATGAAGTATCTGGTGTGAAACCTTTAGTTTGTCCTCCAAGCAGTAGCTGGATTTTGCATTACCAGGATTTACTGTTATGTTCACATGTTTTGAAGGAGTAAAATTACCAGATGCATATGGGCATTTTATAGCAAACTGAACAATTTCCAGAATGAAATTCTATGATTCAGAGGTCCAGCTACCTAGAGGATCCATAGCACTGAGATGGATAAGGAGATTTCCTCCAACAATAAGTTGAGAGAACTAAGACCTTAGAATAGGATCCACAAGAGTAACCATGGTGTACAGGAAAGACAAGTAATGTAGGAAGAAAATTAGGAAATGCAAAGAATCCAATAAAGCAAGGACTGCTGGGAAGTGTTTCCTCTTCAGCCTATATGTGTATACCAATGATATGAGGTTCAACAAGGGAAAGGGCCACATTCTGCCCCTGGGATGGGTCAATACAGGCTGGGGAATGAGATACTGGAAAGCAGTGCCATGGAAGGGCACCTGGGGGTCCTGGTCAATGGCAAGTTGAGCATGAATCAGCTGTGCCCTGGCAGCCAGGAGGGCCAACCCTGTCCTGGGGGGCATCAGGCACAGCATCACCAGCTGGGCAAGAGAGGGGATTGTCCTGCTCTGCTCTGAGCTGGGACAGCCTCACCTCAAGTGCTGGGGGCAGTTCTGGGTGCCACAATATAAACAAGATGTTAAACTATTAGAGATTGTCCAAAGGAGGGTGAAGGGCCTTGAGGGGAAGCCCTATATGGAGCACCTGAGGTCACTTTGTCTATTCAGCCTGGAGAAGAGGAGACGGAGGGGAGACCTCATTGCAGTCACAACTTCCCTGTGAGGAGGAGGGGCAGGCATTGGTCTCTTCTCTGTGGTGACCAGTAAAAAGACTGGAGGGAATGGCCTGAAGTTGTGTCAGGGGAGCTTTAGTTTGGAAATTAGCAAAAGATTCCTCACCCAGAGGGTGATTGGGCACTGGAACAGGTGACAGCACCAGCCTGCCAGAGTTCAGAAAGCATTTCCACAATACTCTCAGGGATGTGGTGTGACTCTGGAGCTGTCCTGTGCAGGGCCAGGCTTTGGACTTGATGATCCTTGTGGGTCTCTTCCAAGCCAGCTTATTCTGTGAAATTCTGTGAAATATGCTTTTTCAGCACTTTTACTTAATTTACTGTGTCTAGTAGTTGCCATACTTGGACCAGACATAACCTCAAATTTAATGTCTTTTTTGGCCTGAGGGTCTTCACAGAATAACAGAATTATAGGGTGGGAAGGGACCTCTGATCTTATTTGCCTAACCCCTGTGTTCAAGCATGGACCTCATGCACAAGTTGCCCAAGACCAAGTCCAGTGGGGCATTGAATACCTTCAAGAATGGATACTCCCCTACCTGTTCAGACAAACTCTGACAAAGTTTGACCATCCTTACAGTACAAAAGTGTTTTCTGGTATTCACATTGAATTCCCAGTATTTAAATTTATGCCCATTGCCTTTTGTCCTGTCATTGGGCACCATCAGTAAGAGTCTGGCTCCCTCTTTTTCACTCGTTTCCATTGGGTATTCATGTCTCACTTGACCTAGGAATCCTAGAGCTAGACAAAGAACTCCATGTGTCTATGCAATGCTGAACAGAAGGAAAGGTTCACCATTTTTGACCTGCTGGCAGCACTCCTTGTACTTCATTCCAGGATGCTATTGGCCTTCTTTGCTGCAGAGTTGCATCGCTGGCTCATGGTCAGTTCGTTCTCTTCATCCCATGGTCACTGGGATCATCAGTCATCTTATCATGGTGGATTTCAAATTACATGGTCTGGTCATGACAGCAGCAAACCTGTCCCTGGCAGTGTTGGGGGACAGGCCTGGAGCAGCAGTTTTTATGCTGCATGGACATTTATCCATTGTAGGACCAAGATGCATACACTATTTTTCCCAGGATAGTAACACAGCTGAAGACAATCTTAGCTGAACCCATCAGATATGGCATTGTTACTGTCATCATGGACAAGAATGGATATTCTTGTCAATGCCTGTCTTGTTAAACAGACCAGAATGACATCAAAGATTTTTTGGGTTGCAGTTAATGCTGTTGAATGGGGTTTAGCTGTGTCCAGCAAAGTGCCACAAGGAGCCTGGCTGCAGAACAGCTAAAGTGTGTTTACTTTTGCTTTTGCATTAAGTGTTGCTGGATTTGACCTAAAAGGTCCCAAGCTACCCAAATTCTTGGAAACTTTAACTGTGAAGTGACCAAACACCCTCTTAGCACCTGCCATGGTGGTGGTGTTTGGAGAAATCCATGTGGGGCTAATTTTTATGGAGGAGCTGATCTATAACAGTACCACAGCAATGAGGGCCGAATGGACAATGGTCATTAATTTGTGACACATGGGAAGAAAATCTGGAAAAATAAAATCTCATGGGTTTGCTCTTTAGTTCTGGAAAAAATGGTTAAGTCAAGAGAGCATTAAAGGAGCCAGTATAATTCAGAATCACACCACAAACATTAAGGAGTGCACAGTCCCTCTCAGTGTGCCATCCTAGTTGTGGCAAAAGGTGATGTTGTCCTTTCTTTGACAAATAGTTTCCATTTTCATTTTAGAACAGATTTTTAGTCTTCTAAGATGGAGAGACAAGGAAAATGAAACACTTCATATCGATCTGTAAGTATAAAGGCATTTTTATATACCCTCTCTACCTGAAGAGGTAAAGTCAATATAACACCTAATGCAGGGCTTCCGACAAGGTTTTCATTGGTTTGCAAATCATTTGTTTTCCTTCAGTCATTACCTGGCCTCTCCAGTAGTGCCAGCCAAATTCAGCAGATAGCAAATCTGTGCAGTGTAGAAAGCCCATTAGAAAAACAAAATACCCCATCTGACCCTCTCCACATGAACTTAGAAAAAAAAAAAAAAAGAAAAAGTATTAAAACATCCAATCTACTTACTATTTGATTTTTTTGTCTTTGATTTATCCTAATGTAATCTAGAGGTCAAACTATCATTCCAGCTCTCATAGCAAACTAGCTAAGTCCACCAGTTTGGGTGATACAGGAAGGAATCTTAGTATCCCTGCTTGTTCAGGAAAAGGAGATGAGCATGTAGAACAGATGTGGTGAAAAAAAAGATCCAAAAAGTCCACAAATTAATTATGAAAGAATTAGGACACACTCATTTTGTTAGCTTTTCTTTTTTCTCTTTTAACCAACTGCTAACTAACTGCTAACTTTTCAACTTCTGCACTCATCTTGATGTTCATTAAACCAGTGACTGGCACTATTCCATGTCTGGCTGTCAAAGTGCAGAGAAATATAGTCAGAGGCTGACTGAATATGCATGATGCTGTCAAGCATTGCTACTTAGTGGCATTAATATTGCTATCATTTATTGTTTACATATTTAATGACCTTATTGATATTATACACTGTTAGTACTACTAATTATAAGACAATAAACATAATTTATAAACAGTTTACAGGGAAATATGTAGTAAGTGATTAGTGACAATACCTGAAATAGTTGCAGTTTTTGTGTGTGCAAGATTTGGGTGATTTTAGATTGATATTATTGTCATATAAATCTCTTTTGACATTCTTAGATATCAGAAAGTGGCCTATACAGGACCATTTTTGTCTTCAGCAAAGAACTGATCAAAGCTATAATTATGGTGTGATTGCGTTGGTTTTACCTCTAGTTAGTGAAGAAGAGAGTAAAGAAAAAAGGAAATTTAAAATCTCTCATAAATCAGATTTTTCAGGTTCTGACAGCTCTAAGTTTTTGTCTGGTTGCACATTATTTCTTTAGCTAGAACCTGAGGCCATAGGCTATATTCTAAGAGGCATTGACCATCTCCTAAGTATCTTTGACTTTTGGGATGTCACCTATCCTCCCAAAAGGAAATCTTTGTCCAAAATATTCATTTTGTAGGCTTTAAGTGCCTAAACTCACTTTGATAATAGCTCAGTGCTGCAGATTTGGGAAATATTGCAGACTTGATGTTAACAACCTGAAATTTGACATAGGAATAACAGCAGTGACCCTTGCTCCTGGGTCTGGTCAGGGTTGGTTTTCTCAGTGAGGATCAGGACAATTTGCAAGAGGAGCTTTTGGAAGCATGGCACAGGCGAGCTGTGTCTCCTTGTTTTCTGCTCTTGTACACTCTCCAGGACAAGAATATCCTCTCTCTGAGCCCATGGGACACACAGAGGTACCCAGGGATGCAGTCTGCCTGCAGCCTCTGCTGTCCTGTGTCCTGCCCATAGTGCCATATTCACAGCACCATGTCCTGTATGGGTTGCAAAGGTCATGGGAGAAGGAGAGAAGCCTTTGTGGTGCTGGCAGGACTAAGGCACCAGGTTTAAAATTGACTCAGAAATGCCGCTAGGAACAACAGACCTCAATTCTTTATAGGCACACCCAAAACAACTTCCCCGTTAATGTTCACAGCTTTAATCTTCTCAGCTGCAGGTTGTGCTGGCTAGGAAAAACTACATATTTCTGTGCATAATAATATGATTAAACACTATTCTTTGTAAGAAAACTGTAAAGATTTGAAACTTTCACCATAAACATTGAACTTTTTGAGAAAGGTGCTTCTCCCAGGAAGAGGACAAGCTCTCAGCAGCAGCCTGCACATGAGAGTCATAAAGGAAGAAGGACTGATCCTGTCCATCCTTCCACAATGCCTTGCATTTCCTACCTGTTGCTGCTTGTACAGATCTGTTTTTTAATGTTCTTAAACATGAGTGGTGACCTGTAGGAAACATGTCTAGAGAACTGCATATTAGGATTTTTTAAGGGTCCCCTTTTCCCCCTTTCCTAACAGCAGGGTGACTAGGAGTCAGGATTTCATTATGTAGGGAAAAGTCCTGTAACTACTGAAATCAGTGTCTGTAACACAACCAAAGTGTTAAAGTGTCTTTATATGGGGGAGGGAGGAAGTAATAGAGCAGAAGTCTTTTTAAACAAATAAAAATACCTTATCAGCACAGAATTCTATCCCCAAGATCAATGTTAAGAATAAAAATTTAAAAAAAAAAAAAAAATGTAGTAGAAGGAGAAAGAAATAAAAGAGAAACACAGAATGAAAAGAAGACCAGGAAATGAAAGAATAGGAGAACAGAAAAGGAACACAGAAATGTTATTGAAACTGAATGGAGAAAGCACAAAATGAAAGATATAATACAGGTCTATTTTTATACTGACATGAAAAATTCATCTTGGTGGATTTACAAGCAATTGTGAATTCAAGAGTGTCCGCTAATTTCTGACTTTAAGTAACAAAATCAGCATGTGATAAATTATGTTATGCTCATTCATATGCATATGATTGTAAGAAATTTATTTAGTAGAAAAATAAAGAGTTATATGTGTAGGATTAGCAAGGTTACTTCTGCAAAGGCTTTACCCAGAAAAGTTTATTTTAAGATCTAAAAGAACGTTTGAAAGTTAACTGAAAAGAAAAGTTCTTTCTGAACTAAATTTCTTGGAAACATGGATCTGACCTTCCCTCCTCTCTTTTGAGAATTACAGACTTACTATGATTTACTCCATTGACATATGCTCTGAATGGAACTGGTTATATTTGAATGTAAGTGCAATTATATGTAAGTACTATAATTTTATCACCATGATGCTACAGCTATTGATTACAGATAATTGTCTGAAGTCTACAGATATGGTTGTGTAATGCTGACAGCTAGTATAATCTGCTGGGTGTCATCTCCTTGTGCTATTGGAGGAAAATGAAATTCCACTTTAAGAACACCACCCCATTTCAATAATATCTGAAATACAGAGGGTCATTATATTATTGCATACTTTCTAAAGTGAGAAAATCTAAGCTTGTTTCTGGGAAGTGTCTGTAGAACTATAAATGTGAGAACTATTTTAGTTGTTGTCTCTCAGTGTCTCAGATCAAATGAACGCAGTTTGCAAAAGGTATTTCTGTCTCCAAGGAAGGAAAGCCATTCCTTGGCATCATTATTTCTAAGAGAGCAAATTCTGATTCTCTTGCTTCTAAATTGTCTTCAGATTTGTCTTACAACTTGGAAACTACAACATTCTTACATTTCATGTAAAATGCTTATAAGTGAGTTTGTTCCTGCAGGTAGAATTCAGCTAACCAGTAGCTCAAAAGGTGAATCAAAGCATTTTGAAGTATGCAGTTCTGAGTCTTTGATTATGTTTGTTTTGCTGAAGTTTGAAATGCAAAAACCGAAATGTTAAGATTTTCACAGAAATGTCCCTCTTTCTGGGCAACTCTAAGATTCTCTTCCCAAACTGGCCAGATTGTCCTCCAAGGTAAAGCATGTTGTTCTGAGAGGATGAGAAGTTTTAGAGATGTGTTCTTGCTTTCAAAAGCATTAGAAAATCCTTAACGCTGACTGTACTGTGAAAAGCAGGACTTCTGACAAAAACAAAAGCCTACTTCTGGATGATTTTTCCCACTGTGTTGTAATTGTATTCAAAATTGCTGGAACCCGGAGAAAAAGGGAAAAATCTGAGGTTGAAGACAGAGAAATTTGGAGACAAGAACTGAGGTAAGACTCAGGACAGTTGAGCATAGCTCCTAATGAAATGAAGAGACAACTAAAACCTTGTCATCTCATCCCATGAAATGGGTTCACTCACAAAATACCTCTCTCACTAAACAGGAACTCATAACCAGGCCCATCACAACCCCACAAAACAAGTCCTAACTCATGAGAGTAGGACAAGCAAAGAGTGTCTGGGCTTCAGAAATCGCTGGTGTACCAGGGGCCATTGGTGAAAAGCTGCATACATGTGTAATACATGTTTGTTTCTGTAAGGATATCTGCCAGCAATTAAAGGGTTTGTAATTTAATTTCAATATACATACCTGGCTTCTGTTCATTATTCCTAGTAATCTCTTAGGAAGGGTGAAATATCCAACATTACAATATCAGTTATAGACTGTTTATGTCTCAAGCAGAGCCTCTTCATGATTGTTTCAGTGAGCAGAGCAGCCCTGGGGCAGGAAATTCTTCATATAATCATAGAATATACTGAGTTGGAAGGGAGCCATCAGGATCATCAAGTTCAACTCTTGTTCCTGTGCAGGACACCCCAAGAACCACACCATATAGCTGAAAGCATTGTCTAAATGAGGTCATCCCTCTGCTCTTCTCCAGACCGAGCAAACCAGGTGACCTCAGCTGCCCTTCATTCAGCTTCCCCTCAGGAACTTTCAAAATCCTCATGGCCCTTCTTTGGATGCTTTCTAATAGTTTAATATTGTTTTTATAGTGTGGTGCCCAGAACTGCCCCCAGCACTGGAGGTGAGGCTGTCCCAGCTCAGAGCAGAGCAGGACAATCCCCTCCCTTGCCCAGCGGGTGATCCTGTGCCTGATGCCCCCCAGGACAGGGCTGGCCCTCCTGGCTGCCAGGGCACTGCTGACTCATGTTCAAATTGCCACTGACCAGCACCCCCAGGTCCCCTTCCATGGCACAGCTTTCCAGCATCTCATCTGCCAGTCTGTATGTACATCCAGGGTTTCCAGTCACAGGCACAGAATTCCCTGTCACAGGCACAGAATCCAGCACTTGGTCTTGCTAAATTTCATATGGCTGGTGATTATCCAGTCCTCTAATTTGTCCAAGTCTCTTTGTTCTCAAGGGAGTCGACAGTTCCTCCCAATTCTGTGTCATTGGCAAATTTACACAGCATTCCTTCAGTCATGAGTCTGAGCCATTAATGAAGATATTGAAGAGCACAGGGCTGAGGATGGAGCCACCAGTGACAGATTCTGATGTCACCCCATTCACTGTAACCCTTTGCGCCTGGCCTGTGAGCCTTTTGCTCACCCATCCTGTGCTGTGTTTATCCAACTATGTGCTGGATATTTTATCCAAAAGAATACTATGAGAGAAAGTATCAAAAGGTTTGCTGAAGTTGAAAAAGCCGGTGTGGACACCTCTCCATGGAGAATGAGCTCATGATCTGGAGGTAGAGCCTGAGCTTATTGCTTGTCCCCTCACCATTGGTTTTGCCTCCCTGGGGCTGGAGAAGAGCTGAGCTTGCAGGCTGGCCCTCGATGAGTACCTGCTGTCTTAGCACTGCTCAGAGAGAAAAGTGCTGGAAGATTTTTTAATCTTGATTTTTCGAATTAAGATGAATTATTTGTCCTCACATTTGTAATGGACAAAAAGAGTGGTGTTGCTTACATGACTGAGTTGGTGTGATCTTCAAGCTGTGCATAGCCTGAGCTCCCAGTGTGGTCATCACCTTTTCCTTTAAGAGGGAGGAGGTTTCCAAGTTCTGGGCTGGCCTTGTTCAGGCCCTTTGAGTGCTAGTGCAAGCAAGTAATAATGATAGCATGATGATGTGCATCTTTCAAAGCACAAAATAACCACTGCAGGTGGTGACAGTCCTAAAAACTGGAAACTGCAACCTTTAAAAGCTCACACACTTTTTAACGAGACTAGGAAATAGTGTAGCAGGAGTCCATTCCCTGGATGATGATAGCAACACGAGTAGGAAATGTACAAACCTAACCTGCTCTCTTTGCAGCCTGCAGCCTGGAGTCCTTCAGGACTCCCAACTATGCAGGGAAGAAGCCAGGAACGCCTCCTTTGGGACCACAGCTAGTTAGAATATCCTGAAATTCAATGTCAAAACCTGGCCAGAAGCCTTAAAGAGAAATCTCATATTTAAGAACTTGAGTAAAGCAACAGCACAGCCACAGAGAATTTCTTCATTTGGGAAGCTTTTATATTTCAGGGGGAAGGAGGTTCTGTGGCTTTTTTTTTAATTGATTTTTTTTAGAGAATCTTAATGGGACCACAGAATTGTGATTTTCTTTGGTTGCAAATCCTGTCCCTTTGAAACAAGTAAAGGTCAGCGAACAGGCTTTTCATTCAGAATCTTTTCATTCTCTTTACTTTAAATTTCTATACAGTGAACTCTCTGAAATATGCTGATGGAATAAAGCAAAAATATAGTGTGTATCTTAAATGCTGCTTTTCTCACTAACAGAGTGGCAGATTGTGGAGGGGGTCATATTGTTGCCAAGTATGCCTATGTTGTAAATAATGAAATTCCAGCAAAAACAAGGGACTGGTCATGCAGAAGAATCTGAATGTTTCCTACCAATGTGGTGAATCCCTTCTGCTAGCAATTAATTGTGAGCTATTTATAAATGCTGCTTTCTTTTACTTCTAAAATTTGTTTTGTTTATTGCAGTTGTAGGCAACACCAATTAATGCCTAAATTAAAAATCTGGAATATTTCTTTCCAGCAACATTATAGCCCACTTCCCTATAGTGCTTCTGCACATTTAAATTTAAGCCCCTTTTGAAACTGGTGGAATTGTGTGTTTGTTTAAGACGAAGCACCTGCCTGACTGTGTGGCTGGACATGGGCAAGGACAAGATAGCACATCAGTCAGGGGTTGGTCACATGCTTGAAAATGCTCAGGGAGGGCTTCATCACTTCTCAAAACCTGAGAAGTGCAAAGGTTACAAGCAGGCAAATACCAGCTTAGTATTTTAGAACGGACATTTACATCAGCACTGATATTTCCCTTTAAAAAAAAATTCTTACTAGAGTGTTTTATCTAGACCTCTTTTTATGAGACATTAATAGAGTCTTTACAAAACCATGGGTTAGTTAAAAACTTGCCTTAGATGGCGGTGTCATTACTGGTAGGCCCATGCTGCTCTTTTGGCATTCATCAGCTGGAGGCAAGTGGGCTGTCTCGTGGGGAGTTGAGAACTTGCAGGTTATCACTTTGATTAGCTGCTGTAGGCAACTGGTGGCTACTGTAATTGCCTCCACAAGTCTGAAATGAATATACATTTCCTCTGACAAGGAAACGGTAGGAATATATGCCTAGTGGAAACTTTAGGTTCCTATAATGCCATGGAGATCAAATTAAAAAAGGAGAGAGAGAACCTGTTGCTATCATACTTCATTAATTAAGCATCAATTTAGAAAATACTATGGCATTGACAGGTTTAGGACTGGCTGCTGATACTGTTTGGCAGGGACTAATTTTCGAGCGGGTTAATGTGTAAGCCTTATGGAAGATAATAATGCTGTAACTAGGAGACTACCTCTTTAAAATATTGGTTTAAATTATGATGTACAAAATGAGCCTAATGATTTAAGTATTTTACATAGTTATTTTAGAGTAGTTCACTCATTAGCAGCCATGTAGGCAGCACTAGGAGCAGGCTGCCTAGTGAGAAGGGGAGCAGAAACTTTTGCACAGCACGAACAGTGCAGGTCTGGGGTGCAGAGAAGTGAGTTAGGGATGACAAGGGAAAAATGGGAAACCAGGAGCCAGAACTGCAGCTGAGATCCAAACAGCCTCCACATTCATCTTCTCTTCCAGTTTTGATTTACATCAGCATCCTGTGTTGTTCTCCTATTTCTTTTCCTTCTTCAGAAATCTTCTTCTGCCTGTTTCTTTGGGAGATGTGCCAACTGTCGGGCCTTGGCAGTAGAAAAAGTGCAGGAGCTCAGCTCCTGGCAGCTTCATCTCCTTGAAACGCTGTGGTTATGTGAGCTGAATGGCAAATGATGGGACAAGGTGTTTCAAGAGGGGGCTGGCTGGCCAGCCCCACTGCCACTGAGACGCACATCCCAGTGTGATGCCCATGATGTGCTGGGAAGCGCTCAGGGGAGAAGGCACAGCGGAGGAGACCTGCCCTGCTCCCCCACGTTCACCAGCATCAGCTGTCAAAGAGATGTCTGCCTCCAAGCCACAGGGACAGGGGAGTCCCTGGACACCTGCCAATGGGTCAAAACCTCTGCAGGTTTTGGTTCAGTCCCAGTTCATTTTCTGCTTTGTGTGGATGCATGCGCTGGTTTATTCATCAGCGGCATTTTCCCATCCTGAAAATTATCTGACCATTCCCAGTCCAACAGTACAGAGGTTTATTCAACGGTGTGTCCAGTGGGTCATGCTGTTTCGTCTTTTCCGAAAGCACAAACTTGTAAGAGGCAATGAAGTTGCACCTGCGTCATCAAGAGTAAAATTTGACCAAGTGCTTCTGAATGAGGAAAAAAAATAATAGACTGGAGAGCACTGATATACTTTTGTTTCTTGATGCTAATATAGCTGCCATTAATATTTTTGGGAAAGACAGGGTGGGAAATGAAAAAAAGAAAATCCCTAAAATCAGCTTTGATATCAGTTTTTAAGCTATTGCATCATCCTGGGGATTTATCCTATCATAGCTCTGGAACTCAACTTCAGATATTTTACAAGGAGAAGATTTTATTAAAGGCATTATGTTTTCATATAGAAAAGAAAATGAGTGGAGTCTATATTCTTTCTCTTTTCTCACAGGAAAACAAGTTGAGTATTTAGCAATCACATACTTCGGGATAAAAATGGTGTGTGTGCTTTTCACACATTTTCTGCATAAATATTTTGAGGTTCCTGTAAAACAGGACAACTGCTTTTTTTATTCTTCATGAATCAGCCCCTATGTTTGAAACAAATCGTTGCAGCAACAAGGAATGACAGCATGACAGCCTAGTAGGTTATTAATGGGAGTGACAGCCTGCAAATCAGAAATCATGGCAGTGCATCTGTATGAACAACAATTTGTGCTCAGTTGAATAACCAGGAAATCCAGAAAATCAGAAAAGGTTGGGGGAGGAGATGAATCAAACAGAAACATTTTTAGATAACCCAAACTTTCTAGAAGTAATTGGAATGTCAGGGGAGTAGCAACATTAAAAAGTTTACTAGTACAAATACTTAGGTTCACATATGTTTGTTTTGATGCCCATTAAAGAACTAAAATTAAACAAATGGAATTAGGGAAAATGTAAAAATGTTGAGAGGGTTTTTTTTGTCTGTTATAGTAATATCACTAAGAAAATGAAACTGCAGTCTGCTTTATCATATTTTGTGAAAAAACTTCATTCACTATATATTCCAGATAGTCGAGGTCTGTGAAATGAATGTTGGAAACTTTCCACAAAGAAAAATCTCTCTATAATATATAAATACAGGTGTTTTGGTTTTTTCTACTCTCTAGTTCAGTTGTTCTGTATAAGAAAACAGAAAAAAATCAAGTATATTTTGGTTTTTTTTTTTTTTTTTTTTTGAAGGAATGATGCAATGCAAAGTACAGGTTAGCATGTTTCCAGTTATAGTTTACATATAAGTTTATGACGAAACACTTTATGTACCTATAGATGTAGGGTTAAATTGTCCACACAGATGTTTTTAGGTTTTCTAGATGCTACTAAAATTCTTCTGATGGGCATCAGAAGCTGAATTTAGTGTTTCATTGTTAATGGGAACGATCTCAGTTATCAAAGGTTTTCTAGTGTACTTCTCAATGTCAGTCTTGATATTTTCATGAACTGAATGAACTCAAAAAGAGGTTTAAGTTTCGATTACATAGAAATTGCTGTAAGTGACCACCCAAGATCATACTTAATAACATTTCTTACTTCAGTCCCAATACAGAAAAATTTGGCAGACCTAACCCCCAAATCGGAGGTTTCTGCAATGTATTGACTTTAAACTTGTGCATCTCAATTCAGATTTTGCCCTTTCAATTAGTGTCAGTTGTTTAACTTAAGGGATATCAATCCCCCAGTGCTACATTCCAGCCATACTATTACTTGGGCAGCAAAACTTTACTTTGATTTATGCATTCACTGAAGACTGCAAACTCCAGGAATACGAACCTCTTTTTGCAGATCCCTGTTAAAGGCAGTAATCTTGCTTTATTACTGTACAAGGGTTGCTAAAAGTGGGAAAACCTGAACAAGGCAAGGGCAAAGAAGGTCCTACCTTCAATGAAGAGAGACAATAGCTCTACTCACCATGAAGAGCATTTGTCTGATCATCAGGTCATCCATACCTGAAGCATAAACTTTCAGTGCTCCAAAGGAAGGAAAAGAGACAGATCACATATACACAGACCACATGCAGTCAGAAGCCCCATACCCTAAGCTATACATTCTTCCCCAAAGCAGTAAAATATTCCCTGCTTTGTCTGCCTGTTTGATTCTAGTATAAAAGTTAAAAAATGTATCTGATAAATCTGAAAAATCCATTTTAGTTTGTGACAAGTTGGCTTTTTTTTTCCTTTCTTTGGCTTTGAATATTTCCAACAGCTTTTTTTTTGTAATAGGGTTTTCTTTTTTCCTGTTGTATTATCAAGCAGACAACCTTTGAATCTCATGTTTAAATTTTGTTTCTAGTATTGCAGTAGTAATTTTGCATCTCTTCTTCATCAGCCTTTGTGTTTGATTTGTGTTAGAAGTTAGCTTACTGCTATGGGTTACCCCCAGGCAGTGCTATCATTCTGTCTTGAAGTGGAAAAAAAAAAGAATATGCCTTTTTGGATCACTAAAAAAAAAAAAAAAAACCAACAAAAAAAACAAACCAAAAAACAAAACTGAAGAAGAAACTAACTCAAAAGAAAACCCCCATTGGTTGTAAAGCTTTTTAATGTCAATACAAAATATAAACAAACGTGGTTTCTGAAGGAAGTATCAAGACAAATAATCCTCTTGCCCATCTGTTACACTAAAATGGCCGTGGTGGTATAATGTTGTGAGGATACATGTGCCAGTAATGGATGAGATAAAAGCAGACATATGCTAGCAAGAAAGAATAAAAAAATGTTCATAATAAGTTATGAGCTGAACCAGTATGGAGAAATATATGCAGACATGAGAGTACAGTATCTGCCAATCTATGTGTAAAGCACATATTTCCACTGCATATAATTGTTCCAGTTGCTTAGTGCCTTCATCCCAAAGGACCCCAAGAACGCAACATGTCACCAGCATCAGCCTGGGTAAGGTTAATCCTGAATAAAGACTTCTCCATTTTCTTAGAGACTGCTCATGAATCTATTAAATGACCTTTGTGATTACTTGGCATTCTTGGAATAATCTCAATTTATCTGTGAATCAATTGTAGTGTTTGACCAAACTGGAAAACAGCTACTGTGCTTTTAAAGAATAAAGAAACACAGAAAATATGATCTTTTCAGGTTTATTTCTGAGAATTTTGTGGAACTGTACATGAGATAGATTGAAGTATACTAGAGATTGCTTCTTGCCTTTGTAAATAGAAAGATTGGTAATGACTGAAAGCCACAACACCTGGAAGTCTGTGGTTTGTGTGAAATAAATGGCTCTTCTTACTTACAGTCCTGGCAAACTTCAATTTGTCTGAAGAATAACTAAAACAAAGATGGTGACACAGAGGCTCTTTCATGCTCTGCTGCCAATGAGCCTCATCTTACCCTCTGGTTGAAAAATGGTATTTCCTACAGGAAATTCCAAGAACCTAACATATGGAATCACTCCAAATTGAAACAAGTCCAAATCTCAGATTTTTTTTTTCCCCCCCACAAAATGAAGCTTTCCAAAGTATTTCATTTTGGTCTCACTGAAACACTGGAATAATGCAAGATTCACATGAAAATCTCCGGAGGCATCGGCACTAGGACCTGTAGGGGACAGAGTACCTTTCCTGTGTGCCTTTAGAAACGATACTCCTGTTGACCCCTGGTCTCATTTTCAAGCAGAGCTGCTTCCCACAGGTAAGCTGGCATTGCAGAGAAGGCATGGAAAGGATGGTAGTGCACAAACGCACACACAGCATCCTCAGCAGTCAGTTTGCTCTTTCCATTCCCCTCAGGATGGAATGGTTTTGCAGCCCATAAACTGGTCCTTCCACTGAGACTGAACTCCTGAGCAGTGGACAGTCCCCACAGTTCACCACAACAGCTTAACCTGAAGTAACCCCTCAGACTTTCACTTTTTGCAGTGTGAAGCCTCCTGTCAGCCCCCTGAGCCTTTCCTCTGTGCTGTGCCCAACAGCACATGGTGTCCTCACATCAGCTCCTGTTCTGCTGTGAGCACCAGGCAGTGGCCAGGAAATCAGTGACCTTGCTGAGGATGGTGCTTTCTCTCCCAGTTCCTATTGTCCCATCATTGCCTCATCACGTTTATCCATATTTTTCACTTTTCTCCTTTGCAATATATTAAAGTTACAAATTTTATTCAGGGGGAATGTGTGTTTGTGGGAATAGTTTTTCAGTACATGGTAATATTTATTGTTCCTCAGGACTGAAAAATCAGTCTTTGTGTTCATAACCACACAGGAAGACAGGGCTTGCTGCTGACCTGTGAACATGATGAAGCTGGTGAGTAAAACTGTGTTCAAACTTTTCAGGAAAGGCTTAAATATATTTAATTTTTCAGGAATGTAGTGACTTATAACACTAAGTGTATAAGACAAATGCAACGTAATTGATGAAATTCACCTTTCCTTTATGTGTACAGTCTCCATTATAATGTCCATAGTGTTGTGGGCTAGTCTGCAGAGACTGCTGGGGGAACGAATTTCAGAACAGAATTTAGCCAGGGTTCATCTGTTGCAGGGGTAAGTTCACAGCAAGAGGTAAGACACTGGACCTGGCAGTGTCAAGATTCCTCTGGGGAAAACCAGGCTCAACACATTTGAGTTACAGCAGGACAGAAAAAATGAATCTGGCAACCCAAAATACACAACTGGTGATTAAGTAGTGTCATATCTTTCTTCATGAAGAATCCACCTATGGAAGCTCAGACAATTCTTCCTCTGTGGTTCTACCAAATAATCCATACCAAGGATTTACTACTGCCTTTGAAAATATCTGGCAATTTTTGATACAATTAGCTGCTAATCTCATTTTAATGAGATTAATTCTCAGAACAAGTGTTGAACCTGAATTAAAATCACAGAGCAGAACAACCCAGATTGCTTTTGGCTATTTAGATCCAGGTGTGCTGTTGAACTCTGGATTGTGTCTGTTATTGAAAGTAAAAGATCAGATCTAATATATACACCATGGTTCATTCTATTTTCCTCCTCTGACACTTTTTTTGTATTCTCCCTCTAGACTTCTCTTGTCCTTTCTTCTTCTACCATGACAAAGATATTGAGACAGGCAAGGCTGACTTATATTCAGATTTGCTATGAGCAATGGAACAGTGATAAATTTGTATCCAAAATCAATTAATTTGTTTAAAGATGTGAAAGATTAATCATGAGAGGGGCTACGAGATGGAGATGAGTCTACTGAGATAAATGACTCCAGATTTTGACAATAATTTTTTCACAAATGATAGAAAATACCAGGTTTTCAGATCTTTGGAAGACCTATGTGGAAACCACAGTGCATTTGCTGCAGAAGTAGTGAGATCCTTTAATTCCTCTGTTCCCACAGCAGAAAGCAGGGGAGTATCCCAAGGGCATGACTGGATTTTAATATTTTATTGTGCTCAGAAACTTTCTAAATGTTTACAAATTATTGGCAAAATATTTAATTAAAAAAAACCAAACCTTCAACTATTTTAAAATGTTTTAGCATGAGAAAGACAGGGTACTTTGAGATCCCAATTACTTCTCTGATCACCCAACATATTTTGCTTGGACAAATATACACAACTGCAGTGGAGAATCCATGTCAGTATATGGCATGTATTCCATTGCTGAATGAGTAAGCAGCTTGATCACTGCAAAGGGCTCTTGAGCCACCCATAAATGCTCCTTGTTTTTGCATGGAGGAAAAAGAATCCAGTTTTGAGGCCAGTAATTAATTAATTCTCATACGGAATTATTTCTTGTTTCAATCTTGTCTTTCTTTTCTTGATGGGATCTATTTTGAATCATGGCTTTGAAGTTTTTCATACAGGCTATTTAAGGTCAAACTGGCTTTTAAAATGCTTGCCTGCCTGATTAAGACAGTTAAGGATTGGGAATTCCCAGAATGGGCATGCACTGAAGGGAAAACAAATGGGTCATGGCTATGAGAAAGTGACAAATACGTAAAGAGAGAAGGCTCATTTTGTGAGAAGCTTCACATGCCAACAAGGTGTGAACTGCTAAATTTCTAAAATTAATTTCATGTGAAGAAACTGCCTTTTTACTTATCCTTAGTTCTAATACTCAGTACTTTCATACTGAGTCATGCTTCTACCAACTTGCAGAGCTTTTCAGCTTGAATGTCCAGATTCACAGATTGGACCTTCCTGTTCCCTCCTTGCCTCAACCATTATGAGAAACAGTAGGTTTGTATCTTCTATTTATCTTTAATGGGGAGATTGTTTTACTGAGCCATGTGTTCAAGTCTTTTCTTTACCTGACCTAGCAGTCCTTCAGAGTAATTGCCAACATGATCAAGACAATATTAGGAAGAAGTATCTGTCTTTTATTTTTTTACAGCTGAGGAAAAACCAATACTTTAGCAAGTTCCCTTTCTGCACACTATTCCAAGAGCTCTGTGGATCACAGCAGAAGAAATTCTGATGCTTGATATTTCAGAAGAAAACATTTCCATGATTGTAATAATAAAAATCCTGTTCTTCTCCCTAATTTTTCTGTCTGACCACTTTTATCACTTTAATCAGATTTTATTCAAGTTGTCTCCTCTTGCATCCTAAAACTGGAAACACTGACGATCATCTGAATGTAAAGTTTACTGTGTGATTCTTACTGCTCTCATACTGCAGCTGTAATTTTTTAAATTATAGAAAATATCTGTGAAATATAAATACAGAAGTTAAATTGCAGTGGCTGTGAAAATGAGGTCAATATAATAAACCTGCAACACTAGATGGAATGTGAAGACTATACTAGTGGATAATAACTGATGAAATCAGGTAATTCTCTTCTCAAAGCCATAAATATAAAGATTCTCTAGGTGGCAAAATTTTAATTTCTCTGTATAAGGAATAAAAACATTCAACTACACTTAAGAAGATAACTCAGCTGTTAGTAATGCAAATGTGAAGACCTTATTTAGTATGTTGGAAGGTGGCTAAGACTTCAAGTGTTCCAGGTTTTCTAAGCACTAAGTTAGAAATGTCTTGGGCTAGAATGTCTTGAGTTTATGAGTATGGAATACAGGGCTGCACACCTTCCAAGAAACAGCTTGGGCTGCTCTCTGTTGTTATTTTCAGCACAACTGGGAGGGTAACATCCCTTTCTTCTACTTAATCTACAGCAATCATGTTTAGAAGACAGAGCAAGGCTGGGATCTCAAAGCACTTAAAGAACAAAAAGGATGTTCCCAAGGGATTGTTTACAGTTATATACTGGAGGGTCCTGCTTCCTAATTGTCCTTGCTGGACAAAGAGCCTGCCTTGTCTTGTTTCGTTTCTGTCCTGGAGTTTTTGTGTTTCCCTTTTGCTGGGGGAGGGAAGTGGTGTGTGTAAGTGGTGGGAAAGAAGGGGAAGAGGAGAAAAGAGGGGATGTTGGGAACCCCTATCCAGCCCAAATGTGAGATCAGAACATGTAAATTTTGAATCAGAAATTACAGAGCTCTTCTGGTTCTGTGAGTTTAGTTGAATGGCAGTGTCCAAGATATATGAAATATCTTTATAGCATTGTCAGCTGATTCAATCCATACAGGATCTCAAAATTATATGCTTAAATATTGCTGCACTGAAGTAAGTGTTTGAAAGAGCAAATAAAACTAAAAAGCCAATATCAAAAACTTTGATTCATGTAAATTGACTCTACCCATACAAAAAATCTCACTGGCTTCAATAGCTAAAGACTAATTGGAAGACTGAAGATTTGTAGTATCTAGGCTTTAACTAGTAATATGAATAACTAGAAACCTAACAACACAAATCAAATGTGTTAATTCCTGTGTTGCTGTGATTCACAGAGCCTCCAAAGAGTTTTGGAACACTTTTCTGCATACCAACATGTAAGTATTTCTGTCCACAAACTAAGCAGGAAAGCTATTGCAGGAGGAAGGAAAATTTATTTTAATGATTAAGAAAGTATGCCTGGGGAATAGATTTTTGATGTTATAGTATACAACACCACTGTATTAAAATCAGCTTTGGAAATTGGTATAAACTATACAGGAACTAGTATGACGATGTTGATGTAAGGTTGTCCATAGCAGAATTGACTATTACTTACCACTCCTGTTTAATACACTTTATTTTATCAAAGATAAGGTTTACTTTAGAATAAAAAAAGTCAGAACCCCAAATATAGGAAGTAACCCTAATATTCTGAGTCACTTCAGCCATATATCACTCTGCATCCCCCATCTTAGTTATAGAAAAGGTAGAGATTTGTATGAAAGTAAGGATTAATAACACCTCTGTACTGGCAATAGTGATAATAGTACACAGATTGAGTTACTTGCCACAGGACTTAAAAACAGAACAAAGACTTGGCTGGACAACTGACATAGCTGCTTTCCATTCTGGTTTGTCAGGCAGTGCTAATGAAAATGTTGTTTAGTTAGGTAGTCACATTTAATATTGCCCAGGGTGCAAATCTTTCCTTTCTTGCTAAGCACATTGTAGTCAGTTTGTATTACTGGAGTAGGTGTGTTTTGAATTGTAGGTGTGCAATGGCATAATTCTGCATCCTCTGAGCATCCTTCTGATACTGTTCTTTCAAGTTTGTGGAATAAAAGAGGCCACATTCCAGAATAGTGTATTCTTCCTGTTCTAAACAATAAAAAAGAGGTCATCTATCAAATTGGCAGGCTCATATATTTTGTAACAATGTACAAACTACACTCCAACTGGATGAACAGCTGTCAGAGCAGTCTCTTGTCAGCAGGTGGGTTAAAGTTTGCTAATGCACGTGTACACGTGCAGGCATTCATATCCTTTTCTTGTGAAGATCAATAACAAGATTTCCAAATGTGTTTGCAGTCAGTATTTACTCTGGATGCATTAGCTTTCTTTTGTTCTTTGGCCCACCTGTCTCCTGTTATCTTTTCATAACACGTTTGTCCACCATGTGCGAAACTTTCCAGTGGGTGAAATCTGGAGAGATAAATAGTGTAAGTGAATTTTGTTCTCTTGATTCCTTCATAAATCTGAGGTAAACACTTTGTGTCTAACCATTTGTCATAGTTTAACCCCAGACAGCAGCCAAGCCCCATGTACCCACTCACTCATTCACTCCCCCACCAATGGGATCAGGGAGAGAATTGGAAGAGTTAAAGATAGAAAATTCATGGGTTGAGAGAGACAGTTTAACAGGGAAAGCAAAAGCTGTGCACACAAAGCAAAGCAAAACAAGTAATTAACTCACTTCTTCCCACGGGCAGGAAGTTGTTCAGCCATCTCCAGCAGAGCAGGGCACCGTCACATGTAATGGTGACTTGGGAAGACAAACACTATCACTCCAAATGTCCCCCCTTTCTCCCTTTTTCCCTCAACTTCATATACTGAGCATGATGCCACATGGTCTGGAATATCCCTTTGGTCAGTTTGAGTCACCTGTCCCAGCTGTGTCTCCTCCCAGCCTCCCATGCACCCTCAAAGTCCTTGCTGGTGTGGCAGTATGAAAAGTGGAAGAGGCCTTGGCTCTTTGAAAGACCTGCTCAGCAAGCAATAACAAAAGCATCTCTGTATTATCAACCCTGTATTCAGCACAAATATAAAACACAGCCCCATACCAGCCACAGGGAACAGAACTAACTCTACCTGGGATAAAGCCAGCACACCATCCTAGTGCTACATTTTCCATGTCATGGATATTAGGTGTTTTCTGGTCTCATCTAGTATCATGCACATCTGAAAAATTATGTCGCAATGCATATCTAGAATAGATTCCTTGTCTTGGAACATCATTATTTTCTCATGTAATTAATTTCAGATCACAAGGTGTATGTGAAGACAATGAAGAAACTAAAACTGGTCCAGATGTTTCAGAGACATCCCCACAGCAAAGGACATTCTGGAGAGAAGCTCATGCTTATGGACTGAGATGAACTTTCTTTAGGGCAGACATCAAGAACTGCTCCATAAACATATTCCCAAATCTATGTGATTCAAAATCAATTCAGGTAGGTTTATCATCTTCCTAAGTATATGGGTATTTTCAGGATAGTTTTAGTCTTTAAGCTAGACAAAATGACAAACAAGTGCTTTAACACCTTCACTGCTGGACAGGGAACCTGACTTGGTAAACCCAAATATTCAGCAATCTGAACTTCCCTCTTGGTAGAAGGATTCTCAGTAATGCCTGTGATTAAGTAAGGTGTCTATGGTGGCTGATCTGAATATGTCCTACAGTCATTACATGAAATGCTCCAAGAGCATCACACAGTGCAGATAACTTATCTAAGACACGCTTACTGCCCACATATATTTCTCAGTGTCTGTGGGCATCGCCTCCAGAATCCCAAAGCTCCATAACAAGATACTGCCAGAATGTTAAAAATCATGCCACTGAAAAATAAATTGAAAGCATAAACACATTCATTCCTAGAGTTTGGCATAAATATTTATTTTTCAATTAGACAAGATGTTCTGAGTAGCATAAATCCCCTTTATAGTTCTGTTTAGTTTGGTACTTAATCCCTTGCTTTCCTGAGCAGTGAAAGCCCAACACTTAACTTTTTAACTTTCATCTCAGACAAGTGCCATCAATTTGCAAGGTGATTTAGAATGCAAATCATGAATAGAATTCAATACTGCCAGTGCAAGTCCTTTATGAATCAAGACCCAATAAAACTTCATCAATATCTGTATTAAACAGTTATTGACCAGAATTTTATGGAAGCTTTATTCGCAAGGGACTAGTATGAACCTAGATCTTTGGGAAAGGCACAGACGCTTGTTTGTAATTTCCTAGTGATTATCCTTGTAACCATAGCACTTATATCAGGAATAAACAGATACACATTTTTGCACAGATATGAAAAATATTCGTGTCAGATCATGTCAGAAGAGGGCAAAACATTGTATTTTCTGAGTCATTAAGATGAAACTATATTAAATATTATAAGAAAAAAGGAAATAATAATGTATTTTACAAGTTGGACAGTATTAAAGATAATAAGGAAAAGACAAGCAACTTATAATACGCTTGAAAAGTTGGAATTGAAAGACTAAGTAACAACACAAGAAACAACAGCCTAGTTGGTGGCCTGCAAAGGTTTTTCATTATGAGAGAGTATTTCTCTTTGATTCAGAAGCTGAGATGTTAAAAATCCTACTCTGATTGACGTTTGAGGGGTTTTGCCTTTGATTTCATTGACAGCAAAAATTTACCTTGTGTAAAGCCAAGAGGGATCTGATCTAGCTGACCAACATTCGGTGTTAAGTTTATCATCCAAAGGCAGTAACATTGTCAGTAATGAAAAGCATGGTGTATACAGATAACTGAATAATCCCAAACTGCAAACTGAGGATATAATGCAGGACTATTTAAAATTTAAACAAAATGTTTTGGGATTTAGTTTTTAGAAAAAGAATTATGTACCTTCCTAACTTCCTTCTTGTTGGGCAGGAGGAAAGCTTTCTAAGTGGCTTTATGCCAATTTAGACAGCTCGGTGCTGAGAGAATCTATGAGAAGCAGGTTAATCCAGCTTTTTAGTTGTTTTATTATATAATATCAACATAAAACAGCTGGATCAGGATTGAACATCTATTTAAAAACTACGGAAATTGTTTATTAAGGATTTTTCTTCATTACTCCAGCTTTATGGTAACTTAAAGCCCCCTTGAAAACAGCAAGACGATTCAGGTTTAACATGTTGCTTTATACAAATATGGCCAGCCAGCCAGAAGCAAATACAAACCTCTAAAACCTACTAAGTAAAGTGGTGTGAATTTAAAACAACAACAAAAAAATGATGTCATTAGCACTTTCATTAAAAGATTCTTTAGCTTTTAAATTCAGATGTTTTATTGCTTCTCCAAATACAGCCTAATCTATGGGTTACTGTGTCTTTTACATAGAAAGATAATCAGAGATTTTTTCTTATAAAACAACTGTATTTTCTAATACACTACATGGAAGACACCTCAATAAAGCCCCAAGTTTTGGTTTATTTATATTTTGCCGATTTTAGAAATTTCATTGATTTTTTTAAAAGAATTATTGAAAGCATTTTAGGCTGAAAAAGTATGTTTGTGTTTTAATAAATAAACCATTGTTTGCTTTGAGAAAATTATTTTTAAGCAAAATTTGTTCCTCAGTGTTATTTAAAATTTAAGTTATATTTAACATGTATTAAACCTAATTATCCTTAAAAATAAACACCATTTAAAGCTTTTGGTTTCATAAAAGCAAATAGTTTTGTTCAACTTGAAATTTCTTTTCACCTTGTCAGTGTAACAGAAATTTGTTTCCAAATGCAGCAGTGATATTTTCCTTGATGTTATGGAACTGCTACTGCACTAAACCCAAACCAAACAACACTGTCCCCCTTCCCCCACAACTTATCTGTGCTTAAACAGAAAAACTGAATCTAAACTTCGTTTTTGGCCGCAGGATCTATCTGCATGCTGTATGCTGTTTAATATGTGTCAAATAAAAGGAGTACACAAGTCATCTCCATAGCTTGTCGTATGTGCAATCTAATTTGATGCACACATAGTAGCAGAGTATCCTGTAGCAAGAAGAAAACTTTTGACCTTTCCTGCTTTTGGAGAATGCATAGAGTTGAGGATTCATCCAAATTGTTCTGGGTACAAATGACATGATGTATGGTGCTAGAAATATTCCTTACTGCAGCAATCAAGATGCTTTCATCAGTCAGTGGACACAGACTGACTGACCTTAACTAACCCAGTTGTTTAAGGGCAATATGTGACCCAAAAATGAACTTCTCTGCTGTGAGAGGAACTAGTCTGCATGTGAAAAGGCTTGCTTTAGCTATCTTCAGTTTCTGTTCAGAGACTCAGGTTGACTTTTGTTTTATCTGCACCCATTCAATCGTTAATATGAATTATACTCTGGTTCTAGAAGTAGAAAAGAAACCTTCATCTATTTGGCTTGTAACAATTTGATTGTGGTTGGTATGTAAATCACCTACTACTACCATGCTTAGATGGACAATTCTTACAGAAAACAGAAGCATTCAAATTGCATCTCTTTGGTGAAAAATAAGCGTTGCTCAGCAGAGGCTATTTCACCCACTCACCCATGATTAAAAACTTGCTGGTTAAAGATTTAAATGGGTTTAAGATTGGCATGGTGTCACCATTGTGCAAATCCTTTGTTAAATATTAAATAATAGAAAAATGTCTTAGGGTCACACAGTGTGTGATTTATGTGACAAAGTCCTTATGGGCTGTGTTTGTCAAAGGCAGCTCATAATTCTAAATTGCTTTGCTGAATAGCAGAGAATATTTTTGTTGCGGTGGTGGGTGGGAAAAGATTTGTTTTCTCTCTATATTCAGTGTGGTGAGATTTCTCTCTGTCTTTAGACACCTTTCGCATGAGGAAGCCAAGCCCTGGGGCTAAGCAAAGGAGATGGGGAGGATGGGTGCCCCTTCCCTGCGTTAAGCCACTGCTGATAACGGCTTTTTGATATATGCATGGTCCGGGACTCAATTAGATTGTCAAATAAAAGTAATAAAAATATGTCATTTTCCTAAACATTTTTTTATATGTGTAACAGTCAGGAGCTGTTTAAAGTCTGAAGACTGTAGGCCATGTGGACTTTTTGAAAGGCTTGCATTTGTGTATAACTTCACATCATCTCAGAATTATTCTTCTGGGACTTTCTAAACAATTGTGTCTATATAAATCCCTATGGCTTTGTTAAAAAATATATATGTATATAAAAAGTAGGTAGTAATTTCCTTCCTCCACCCCCTCAAATATATATATATAAGTTACAGCCAGAAATTATTGCTTGCATTCTGTACTCTAGGAAATACAAAGGCAAATTCAAAAAAGACCTTGTCTCCTTTCTTTCTCTAAAACACAATTTATTGCTTTAAATCATAAAAATAAAACAGTCAAATGTTGCATAAGAGACCCTCAGCAGAAATAAAAGAAAAGAAAAGGCAAAACTGAACTTCCCATAAACCCAAATCCCATACAGCACAGCTTTCTACAAGACCATAATTAAATAATCCCTGAAGGACTTGTGGAGGAGGGGATAAGAATACATAAACTTTCCAATACGATGAAAGAAAAGGCCCTGTTATTATTATTGGATTTTATTTTTAAGAAGGAAAAAACTAAAACCAGCGTACTTAAGGTGGTATACATGGGAAAACTAGTCCATGCTGGGCAAGTGTCCATGTAAGTCAGCCTTGATATACAATAAAACAGAAACTAAAAGATGTCTGTGGAATTTGAAGTCTGCAAGAAGACCGTGGCATTGTCTTAAAAACTACACATTCCCAGCATCAGACAAAGGCCTTCAGCTCTGCATCTGGACTGTTACTTCTCTTCCTAAGCATTTATTCTACATTTTTTCCTCTAGTCTGAGATCTGAGATGAGATGCGAGAAACTTGCAGCACAAGGTCTATTTTACAGGAGATTCTTCACTAGGAAGGAGGAGGATCCTTTCCTTTAAATGGAAACCCCATTAAGGATGTCTCTCTTATTTAGTTGGAACTAGCAGAGAATATGGAGCTCTGTTGTGGTTTTGCTTACAAATATTTCCAGTAAGCATGTCTAGAAAAGGAAGAATTGATTATTAATTATGCACATGTCTAATGAGAACAAAGTTGCTTTCTGGTGCTATTAGTCACTATAAAATTGGAAAAGTTATCATATAAAAATGCAACATGACACCCCCATTTATGACAACAGAAGAAACAGGACAAAAGGAGTTTAACTTTGTCTTTTGAGCATCACAATATTATTAACACCTTGTATGTTTTCCATCTGGGTTTAAAATTATGTGGATAAAATTGCTTATGATCTCATTGACTGGCACTACCTAAATTTTGAAGTTGGTCAGTCAAAGGTGGAAAGTTGCAAAGGGACAAAGACAATGGAAATCCATTATATTTAGATTTAGGGCCTCAAAATGCAGAGAAGAGTTTTCTTAATGGGAATACACTGAATTGAGTTAAATTCCTTATGAAATGCCCAAACCAATCTTCATAGGGCTGATTGATGGCAATCAGTCATTTTGCTTTTTTGCCAAATCTTCTCAAACCATGCAAGGGCTGGAGGACAAGTATAAGAGTGAAGGTTTGGTGAAATCCAGAACAAACCCTCAAGCCATCAGTGGGAGAGTGGATTTTCTCTGTTCTTCCTGTGGTCCTGGTTCCCAGGCCCAATTCACCCAGCCTTGGTATCACAAGAAGTGCCTGTGGACACAAGGAACAGGAATAGTCTGGTGGTTTCTTAAACAGTTCTAGAAATCCTTTTCTTTGTTTAACCTCTCCTTTTCAATAGTGTGCAAAGTCTTAGTAAAATGTGGAATGATTGTGAATTAAAGTAAGGAAGAAAAATTAATCAGAGAAGAGTGAATATGGTTCATCTTTCAGGATCTGAGCAATGGAAAAGTAAACGAACTCTTTGAAACTATTGTGACCTTAATAATTGAAATTGCAGTAAATCCAAATCAGATTCTGTGGATAGTCTTGTTTTCTTCCTGATCCTTTAAACTATGTTTGAATATGCCAGATATGCATGCAGCATTTACAGTTTTACCCTCAGTTAAACCGGGTTTAATTCCAGCATTTTTAAATTAAAAGAAGTTGTTCCTGAAGATATATTGGTGGAGCTGCCAGTGGAAAAAATCACATAGCAAGTTGAGAAGTGTACTGAAAATCAGTATTTGTTCCTTGGGGTATTTGGGCTGCTTTGCTTAAGCACAATATTGTTATATCGCATGGAGTTTGAGCTGGAATGAAAATGAATACAATTCATCTCCAAATTAGATGCAGTACCATATGTGTTGTCAATTTATCAGTGCACCAACAAAATTGAAGTGTTGAATGGAAGTGGTTTGGTGACTGTATATGGCTGTAAGAGTCAGCAGATATTGCAGTTAGCTGACTCAGCCGACTGCTTCCTGACACATCTCTATCTTTACAATTATTGACACGTCTCTAGTCATATGGAACTGATATCTAAATGCTACCCTACAGCCAGGCACACATAATGGCTACAGAATTCATGCCACTGGGTAGGCTGGAAAATTTGTATTATGACACAAACTGTGTTTTTCCTCCCTGTAAGGTCTGAAAGAAATTGTAGTCAATCTTCCATTCTCACTGGCAGATTAATTTTAATGAATGGTCTAAAGTTGTAATAAAATACCTATTTTGCATTGCTTCATCATGGAGGTTCCTATTTACTCGCAGATTAGCATCTTCTACCTGGATCTTAACTATGCTATTTTGGCAGGGGAAGGGAAGAGAGGAGAGTAAAATAGTTTTGTTCAATATTTCATTGTTTAACATTATGTTATGCTATGGCAGGCTATGCTACATGAGCTGATGAGAGCAAGAAACAGAGCAGTGCAATATAGTTTAAAACAAATAAATTTAAAAATCCCTAAGGTGAAAGAGGTATGAAGAAGCCCATTACAAACCCAGACTATCTTGGCAACTTCCCTGTGCTGACATCTTCAAATATCCCTTTACTCCCCTCCTCCTCTTCCTGAAAAATGTAGAAGAATCATAGGCATCTGGGGCCAGACAGGTACCTCAAGATTGAGATACCTAACTTTTTAGCATCTGATCCACAATTCCCACTGTTGTATTTTCTTTTCAAATCCATTTTATAGCAACCACAACTCCCTCAGAATCTGCTTACTTGCTTCACAAAGGCCACTTAGAGACACCATGTAATTCTAGTGACTCACCACAGTGCCTTTTCAAGGCAGAAAAATCATGACACACTGCTTGTATATAAAAAACAGTTCCACATTATTGATTTTAGGTTTAATTTTCTTGGCTAGGACTGAGTTATTGGATAGACACCATGGGATGCCAAATGTACAGATTGCCTCGTAGCTCAAGAGTCTGTGAAGAACCCTGACCAAAGCTCCTATGGCCACACGATCTTCTGGGGACCGGCCAAGTAATCCAAAGATGTTCATGGTAACATGTGAACATGTTGAAAATTGCACTGTTGGAAGAATCTTTTTTTTACTGTAAAGAGCAAAACATGCACAACAATATCCTTGGAGAAATCAGAGCTGGAAATAATACTAGGTATGCGTATTCACAACCCAAAGAAACTCTTTCCTATGCACTTCAGGTCTTTACCTGTTGTGAGCTAAGTTACCTGTATTTTAGACTTCAACAAAAGGAAATTTTTCCTCCCTGTTCAGAATGTTACTTTGGAGTTAAAGAAAATATGTTCACCTAGTAAAGCACAGTGTATGTATAAAATGAACATAATGTAGATAACCTCTCTAAAAGTATAGCTGGTTGACAGAAAGGGCACCATCTTTGTTAAGGTGTTCCTGTACAAACTTTTATCTTCATCAGATAGGAGGTTCACTGAGTTTACAAATTTATGTTGAAATAAACCTCAAGAAAAGGCACTAAGTTAATGAAAAAGTGGTGATTTTATTTGCAAAGTTACAGAACAAAGAGTCGCAGCATTGAATCACATCAGCAATAATTTCTAAGAGATTTGATTTTTTTATTTTTCACTCCTGAATGTAGTCTATAAAAAAGATTTGGTTAGACTGGGACTGGTCATCTACTTGTGTAAACCAGAGCAAAACCAATGTTGATGTGCACTGGTTGAAGACAGGGCCCAAACCTGAAGTTCTCAGATTCTTTGATAATACTGAACTGACAAAGAATTTTTTTTCCAGTACCATTAATTTTTTTTCTGTAGACTATTGCAGGGGAAATATTTACATTACGGTATTTAGTTTAATATAATGCTTTTAGTCTATGTTAATGGAAATAATGTGTTCCCTTATCTAAGTGTATGTGACTTTTATGTTAATGAAATAAAGAGGCATAAATGCACTAATTACAGGAGGGACTAATGCACAGGTAGCTGAGATATAAGCTCTGCTACACAGATCAGCCAAAAGTTGCTCACACTTGATCTGCCACACTGTCAGGTTCTTGCTGTACAAGTGCTCTGTGGGGTGAGTGGAGATGAGACACTGCGGTAAAGAAGGATTAAACCTTCACCTCAAAAACTCCAGACCCAGGTCACAGGAAAAATTTCAGATGTAGCATAAACAGTTGTTAATATCCATGTTATTCTTCAGTTAAAAACTGTGCATTGATAACTCTGTGGACATAAAAATTGATAATTTTGACAGTTTCCAACCCTCATATTTTAAAGGAGATTGGCAACTCATGCATTGATTTTACTTTTTTTATTTAGTTGGTATGATATTACAGTCTTGTTTTCAAACCTTGTTTTGTTATCATATTAGTACAAGGTCTGAAATAATATCATTATATCGAAAACTAGGAAAATCTCCGATTCACAGGTAAAACTAACAAGAACAAGAAAAAGACATTATATTGCCTTTGTTTTGCCTTTGCCTTCACGGTACTTTTCTGACACCAGTCCATCTCAAACAGAACCTGTGTCTTCACGTCTAGTAAGTCTGATGTTTCTTGCCTTTTTTGTTTTTTGGTTTGGTTTTTCTTTTTTTATTCCTTATTCGCATTGGGAACTTATTTGGTCATCAGCAGCAACAAGAATGAACCCAGATTCTTCTGCCTCACCACTTTTATGAGTTGAAGAGTCCTAGTCTAGATTTCCAGATACAGAAGACTTTTATTTCCCTTGTCATTCTTCCCTGTACACCTTTCCTTGTTCTTCTGAATGCTAAAACATTTCAAGATCTATTAAAAAAATACGTGCATATTTTTATATAATAAAATTAACTTTACAGCATCTTTTTCAAGACTGTACTAGGAAATTTTTTCTCAAATAATGCTGCACTAAGGTAAACATTATCATATTAATCAGCTGTTGGAATTCTTTTTCAATTGTATAATTGAAAGTATCTAATTAGGTTTAAGAATACTGATTATGCAGAGATCATGCTATAATTGGTAATGTGGCTGGACAACTGTTACAAATAAGGATTGGACTAAAAATTAATAAAAACCACAAAACTTCAGGATTATGCAAATGAGATAAATTTTGAAAATCATGTCCAAGTGGAGTACAGGAGACAATCCAAAGAGTAAAGCAGATACCCAGTCAGAATAAGAAATTTGAAACATAAGAAGTGATAATACCCAAAGGTATTAAATTCTGTGGTGTCATACATCAATGAAAGAGCATGACTCTGATTTTGGTCAGCCTGTTTGGGGGGTGTGTTGTATCTCTGGTGTATGGAGACAAAAGCCCCATTTTGTGTGCACTGATACAAATTTTACTTAAAGTAGTTCATTCAACTTTGTTCACATCATTACCAGGGGCATCCTGAATCATGGGGGGAATTCTGCTAGAGAAATTTAACAGTAAAGGAAACCAAAGGCTGCCTAAGACATGAGTAAATGGAGGTGGAAGAGAGGTTAGCATGACAACCACCTACTAATTGCTGAAGGTAATATTTATGCCCAGAAGACAAAGAATATTACAAGATGGTTCAGACTTCTTGGCAGTAGGATCCATTCAGCTACACCATCATATAAGGCAAATCGTCTGTGATAGTTACAAAGCAGGCTGGCCCAAACACCAGCAAATGTATTCTCAGGAACAATACTACAGTGGCATGAAAATGAGTATTCCAGCTTTACCTTCTGTATTATTATCCACAGTCTGTCTCCTTCACATAAAAAATAAATAGGCTCCATATCTCAGAACAAATGGATCCCAGATTTTTCACAAGGATTGAGGTAGTTCGCTGAAAAGCTCTCATTTCCCTTCTACAGAAAAAAGAATTGGAGGGTGCCCATGACGAACGGAGGTCCTCTTTATTTTCTGCCTGTTGTCATCTGAAGTAAATCATCTCAGTAGGGAAGCAAACTGGGAGTCTAATATTCTGCCTAGAATCAGTTTTCTACCTGGGCCTGATAAACTTGCTCAGTCCTCCAGCATCCCCTCAGTGTCTGCTCTCAGGAGCCGACCAGAAAATTGCCTCCTTGACAGAAAGCAGCAATGTGCTACCAAAATCTTCTCTACAGTGCCCTGACATGACTTTCATTTTAAAATGGTTCCTGGAGATTGCACCTCAATGTAGCTGAAGGTGGAAAGAGAGGTAACATTTAAATGGATATAAACATTCTAGTTACGTACAAACACCATCTAATGTAGCTTTTTCCGTTCCCTCTTTCCTACCAGGTTGTATCTTTTTTTCTCTGCTGAGATATGCTATAGATATTTTTACCAGAAAGAGAATTTGTTATGTCAGTAGGCAATCTAATAATCTCCTGCCTTGAATCTTCTCACAATCACCTTTTAGAAAACTATTCAGAACAAAGCCCCACACTAAGTCCTCAGTTGCTTCCCCCCTACACCAACTCATCACCATGTTTCCCTTTTGTAGCAAAGACACAGAGAAAAATGACAGCCATGGAGGTAGAGTGGTATCAACTGCTGTGGATAAATCAATCCATCACAAAAAAAAAAACCCAACCCCCCCCTCCAAAAAAAACCCCAATTCTGCCATGAAACTTAATCACTAAAGGTCATGTCGGGGAGTGAGGAACAGATTAAATTAGCATAGTATTAGATATGGAAAATGATTTCTGTCAAAATCATCTTTACCACAATTATAATATGTTAATTACGTATTTCATTAAGGAAGTTGATTATGGTTCACAGATGAAATCATGCAGACGAAGACACCTGGAAGGAAGCACTAGAGCCTGAAGCCTCTTCTCTCCCTCTCTCTCTCCCACACACACGCACATGCACGCACACACACACAATTAGGTACACACACTCTTAGCAAGAAAAGCTTTTACTGCAAAGACTATTAAAGTGCAGCTGTGTCTGGTTAGGACAGAAACTCACAGAAATAAAGGAAAGCATGGTAGGGTACAGTCATTTTTCTTCTATCAGTACTTAGAATGAACTGCTCGTTTTGAGACTGTAACACCCTCTGCCTCTGGTGACACATCGGTGGCATCTAGTACTGTGGGTAAAGGATTTCAGCACTGACTAATGAGATGGTAGCTGGGTGTTTTTTGTAGGGAAGAGACCATTCGGCAAGTTTTAGCTGAGGTATTTGAAAGAAATATCATCAACCACATGAATGTCACACAATATCTTGCCCTTAGAAGTGGTTGCAATTAATTTACAGTGAGTTTAGGAACTTGGATACTGTGAAAAAGTTACATCAACCAGCAATTAATTATATAGCTTCTTAGTCTTATTTTCCAAATAATTGTTTGAATTGTTTGCTCTGCTTAGTGAATGGAGCACGATCTTTAGTGACTTGAAAACACAACTTCCTTGTTTTGGCTAGAAACGATGCAGCTGAGTCTGATACCCCATAAATACCGAGAGATGTAGACAGGAATTTTCACGTGTAGGAGTCTGCATGTGTTCGTATAGGGGGTCTGAACATGACAGCAAGGAGTCATAGCCTACATAAGAAAGGGCTAATTTTATTCAAGTCTGACTGAAGGACCAGCAGAAGTGGAATAAATGGGGTACTCAGTAGAAGGAAGGGAGGAGATAATATGTATCCCTCCAAAAAAAGGTCCTACAGATGCCCCCGGGAATGAAAACGTCTGCGCTACAGTCAAATATAATTACCTCATTCTCATATTTCCTAGTGAGTGAGAATGCATCAATGCTTGTGTGCCCTTGTGCTGATAGATTTTGCCACACAGAATAATCATTGTTGGAATTAAGCATAATTGTCAAGAAAGACTTGGTCATCATGAGAGAGACTGTCTCATACAACTGTCCTTTTGCTTTCCAACAGTAATTACTTTAGTAATTAATCTCTGTCATTTAACTGTATTACATTTTGAAAAGAGAAAATGGAAGAAAGGCTGGTTTCTGACTAATTTACATCACAGTTTAAAATCCTAGAATAGGGTGAATCAAATGTCAAATTTAGCCCTTTCACAGAGAGTTAAAATGGGCCCTTTCTAATACCTAGCACAAGCAAGAATGAAGTTAGGCTCCTAAAGTCAGCTTCATAATATCTATATTGCCTGAAAGTTTCCACTTCAGGACTCTTAGCTGTAGGTGATGGAAGACAACATATAGATCAGGAACCCAGGCCAGAAAAAGTGTATCACTGCCTACTCAAATATAATTTCTGCTGCTAGTCCTCATGGTAGGTGCTACTTACCAGCCTTGCAACACTTGTGGATGCCAGCATCATGCAGCAGTATCTACGATTTCAGCAGCAGCAGCTGACTGTGGTTGTTGCCTGTGTTCTTCGAGAATCATGTGGGTGAGTCAGAAGTGCTGAGCATCCTTAGTTCCAGCAGCACAAATGCCTCAAATGCTCCTAACGTTGAGGTTCAAAGTGAGTCTGTATTAATATCACTGGCATTCTTGCTTTCTAAAATATTTTAAAGCTGGTTCACTCCTCTTCAACCTTTCAAAATGTTTTCTTCAGCAAAAAAATATTATGTGGATGGCATATATATTAATTCCAACTCATGAAGTGAAGGATCAAGGGTTTCGCTGTTACAAACAATGATGCAAAGTCCCCAGATGCATCCCAGAAAGTACCTCAGAAAGATGGAAATCCTGTTTATTTTGGAGACTCATAAGGGTATTATTTTTTATGATGGATCACTTTCACTGCCACTGCTCCTCATAGGAGTCTGACTCGAATGAGGTTTCCAGGATTTGACCTACTATCAGCTCTGAATCATACGTAAGCCAGGTAAGGCATTGCCATGGACATGTAACAATCAAATATGAGGTATCTCACTCAAAGCCAACACCACTGGTGAAAAAACAGCAGGGTTTACATAAAAACATGAAATCTGCTAAGGTCTAAGGTTCTGAGGGTATG
>VZSR01001854.1:973651-985439 GCA_013398615.1 Brachypodius melanocephalos | reverse complement strand
ATGATCTTGAAGGTCTCTTCCAACTTGTGATTCTGTGATTCTGCAATTCTCTGAAACACCCATTGCCAAGTGCACAAAGCACAGAACAGTGAAAAAATGCACTGGGATTTACCAAAGGCAAATTGTGCCTGTTTTCAGGCACAACAGCATTAAGATGATTGACTTGGTAAATGATAAAGGGATGCAGTAGATGTCATCTACTTAAATTAAGCATGGTCCTTTGCACTGTCACCATTATGTCCCTGTAGATAATTGGAAAGATATAGACTGGAAGGAAGACTGCATGGTGGATAAAATCTGTGTGGACTGTCTAGGCTTAAAAAACAATGACTGGTGTTTTGAAGAGCAGGTGGTAGATGATTGCTGCTGGCTTCCTTCAGGGACTGATACTAAGGCCTGTGCTCTTTATTGTCTTCATTAACAATCTGAGTGATAGAGTGAGGTGGGATGAACCTTTGTCAAGATTCTGGATAACACCAAAGTGAGAATGGAGTGGAGGATTCTGGTGGTGGAAGCTGCCAGTGGAGGCTGGGAGCAGGACTGCCAGTTAGAGGGATCTCAACAGGCTGCAGAAAGGGACGGACAGAAACCTCAAAAAGTTCAAAAAACATTAAAAAGCAAAGCCCTGCATCAAGAGTGTAAAACTGCAGTGGTACAGGAGAGTGAGTGGCTGGCCAGGGCACCTCCAGAAAGGTATCTGGGAATCCTAGTGGACAAGTTCGGCGTGGATAAGAGAGGTGGAGGCAAGCTGCATTAGGATAAGTATAGACCTGCTGGCTACCCTTGGGAGATCCCATCTGAGTAGTACCCAATTCTGGGACTCTGTTGCACGAAAAAGACATAGACAATTTGGAGCAAGTCTGGCAGAAAAACACTAGGCTGGTCATGTCACATGAGGAGAGGTTGAGAGAATGGCGCCTGATTGAGGGATGAATCTATTTGATGACTACTAACTACCTGTCAAAGGCTATAGAGGAAAGGGAGCTACACTGCTCTCAGTGCAAGAACTGGAGGTGATGGAATCAAGCAGCAGCAATAAAAATTCCAATGAGACATGCAGTAAAAATTCTTCATGGTGAGAGTGATCGAGCACTTATGTCTTTCCTAACTGTATCAGTTTGCCCATCTCCATCCTTGAAGGTATTCAGAACTTGCCTAGACAGCACCCTGGCCAACCTAGGCCTAGTTCTGAAGTTGGTCTTGCTTTGAACAAGAAGGTGTGCTAGACAACCTCCATAAATTCTTATTTGTACAGAGATTCTGATTGCTTATTATGGTTACTTCAGGCACTAATATTCAAGAGGAATTAATTCCCTGACTTCCACCCTGTTTTCTTTTTTCCTGTTACCTCTATGGTCTGTGGCATTTTGGCTCTGTGCGTTGCCTCACCTGGCAGCCAGCTTGTGCCTCTCAGCAGGTTTTGCACGATGCCACAGGAGAGCAAAGGCTAGTGGGCCGTACAAGCTGGCCAACACGCCAGGAGCCTTTGTGCTTCTGCCTGTTAATCACAAGGTGCTATGGAGGTGTGTGAGCTGGCCAGCATGCCAAGAGCCTGTGCATCAGACACACAAAGAGAAATGAGCTAGCAGCAGGCAGCAGCAGATTGCAGAGATGTCTCCCAGTGCTGAAAGGGGCAAGGCCTGAACCACCCATGGCAATTAGTGCAGCCAAATCAGATGCACCAGCAACCAGTTAGACCAGAGCTTATTGTCTCACCTTCCTTCTAGCTTGGTCACCCCCTCCATACCCCATCACACAGGCACCCTCATTTTTATTGGGAGGGGAATGAGAATCACATAGTGTTATACTGAATTATTTTATATTACAATATTTGTATTTATTGTATAGCTATTGTATAACTATATTATATTAGTTATTATATTATGTTATATTACATCATATTATGTGTTGCTCTTGAGCCACTTTCCCAGTCTGGAAGTCTCCATGCTCCCACCGTATTTTGCTCTCTGCATGTGTCCATCCAGCCCATGAGACAACTGAAGAGGCAAACAAGGCTCACACTTTCCTCTTTCTTCCCTCTGATGCCGTCCAACAGATTTCAATAAGTGTCTGAAATTGGAATTGGGTATCTGAGCTTCAGGAGAACTGGGAAGAAGCTATCCCTAGGTAACCTACTCTTTTCTCTAGCAGAATCCTTGCATTGGAAGCGAGCAGCATGGAAAGGTAGAACTGGGTCCATAGCATCTCATACTTAAGGACAGATACCTGCTCTTATCTGAGGCAGGGAGATCTCTGTCATGGTGTGTTCACCCCAGTAAATCAGCGTGGCACTGATTTGTAAATGGTTGGCCTCATTTACCGCATTCCTCTCTGCAAACTGAGCTTGTGCTAAGCTGCTGGAGCCCAGCCTCACTTTCCTTCAGCCTCTCACTTCCAAAAAATTATTGACATTGCCTCCAGCCCTTGGATGTTAGTGGTATTTTTGTTTTATGTCTTTCCTAACAAGTTGACACAAGTTAACAATGTTGGTCTTGTCACCAGATTATTCCTCTAAATGAGACAGTTATTCACAGTGAGTCATTGAATATTTTACAACATGGTTACAGTAGCTGCTCCGACAGGTACCTGTGTATAGATGAGAGTGCATGTACTGTCACAGCACTGTCACATAGGAGATGTTTGCTCTACCTTTATTTATACAAACCACTCAACCCCTCCTCTCCCTTGCTCACAGGCTGCCCTTTAATTCTCACGGCACCATCATTCCACCTTGTTACTCAAGAGGATGCACAGACATGGCCCTACTGCTGCTGCATCTCTTGGGTTCCATTGGGTGTTTGGGGAAAATGTCTGTTAATTATATCATGCAACTGGAGATGTGACCTGTAGACAGTTTATTTCCTGGCAGACCAGTGAGCTTTGGAAGAGGGATCCCTGCCTTGAAGTGGGAATGGCTCTGGAAAGAAAGTTCTTTCAATTTTTCCCTTTACACAGTCCTGCTTGATTTATTTTTCTTCTTCTTCGAAAGGATTTAATGGCCAAGAATAACCAGAGTATTTGCCCATTTGCTTATAAAACCAGTCTGTGGGTATCTGAAAATAAAGACCTCTAGTATCTTCCCCTCCACTTGTAACAATCCCCAGAGGATGAGTGTGTGTGTCTGTGTGTGTACCTGCATGTGTGTGTAACTCTCTGGTTTGTCCAGGGTTTAAGGAATAAGAGCTTAAGTGAAACTCACCCCAGATTTTGATACTTGTTAGTGATCAGAAAGCCTTGTTTATCATCTGCACTACGTGGCAGGACATCAGAACCGAACCACTTGGCTTCTTTGCAAGGTGTTTTCTCTCCTTTTTTATGACTCTGATAAAACCTGCTTCTCTGAAATTGCGCCACTTTAATTAATTCACATTTTAAACACACTTTGAGGTTCACAGGCATATGTGCTACTTGAATATAAACTATGCTTCTAAGAGTCTATGATTTCTTTGCAGGGTTTGGGTTATTTTTTTCTGTCTCTTTTTTTTTTTTTTTTTTTTTTTTTTTGCCTTGAAAAATAATTGTCCCGGAACTAGTTAAATAGCAGGAGAGTCTGAGCAAAGCAAAAGGGAGTCTATTCTCTGTCATCTTGTACCTTGCGCCTTGTCAGCAACACCTGTAAAGAGCTGGTGTACAACGGCAGCACGCAGCTCTGCTAGTACTTCACACTCCTTTTGCACAGAGTGAACAGACTACACAAGGTGCAAGGCCTGAAGGCCTGTGTTTCTGCCCATTTGGGATATGCTCTTTGCATCAAATCTTGAGATTTCTTCCTTTTATTAAAGTAAACCCAAAGGGGTCCCCTAGAGGCATAGCCAATATTCACTCCTTGTGGGCACACAAATCCAGGATTAGCCTGTGGCTGTTCCCAGGGAAAGTGTTTGCTAGTGAAGTCTGAGCTCATGTTAGGCAGGTACTGTAATGTAGAAGACCTGCTCTGGGTGTTTATTCACCTGAATTAGACAGATGGAATGCCTCTGGAATGCCTATTTGTGTACCCTCAGAGTTTAAACCTCCATTGTGCTTGCGTCCTTAGATACACTGTTTATCTGAAACTGATTTTTCTTTCACATTACTATGAATCCTCCCACAAGTCAGGAGGATCTGACACTGAAACTATTCTCTGATGATTTCTCCCAGCTAACACACAGATCCACTCCCATCTGTGGATGGGAGACCATCCAGATTTCCAATTCCCTAAAACTGTAACATTTTGGGGTTTTTTTAAATGCCAGAGTTTCACTTTCACTAGGCGAAGCAGAGGAAAAGACTGGTAGAGGAATAATTATTAAAGCTAGATCTGAAGTTATTCCAAGTCTGTGAACCTGCTCCTTTGCAGGAAGACAGTGCTGAATCCCTGGCAGCTTCCATAGCTTGCTTCTTTGCAGAGGTCCTCTAATGGTAAATTGAAGCAAACCAAATGCCCGCCACCAGAACCCACCTGAATTCCAATGCCTACATCTGATTTTGAATCCAAGCCTAGATTTAAAGAAGGTAAAGGAGGCCAGTCCATGTGCAAAAATATCCTTAGATGGCTAAAAATAACCAAGAAGCACTTGGACAAATTCTCAATAATAAGCTCAAATTTATCTTACGGCTTTTCTGACACTCTAATGATGAAAGATGCAAGGTGTAGATATTACAGATACACAGATGTCTGTCATAAGTAATAGAAATTATTATTTTTATTTTTAATGTGTCTTACACCTAGACCTAGAGGGTCTAACAGAGATAAGAGTCCCACTGCTTGTGCAGGTAGTCAGACACTGCATTTTGCCACATAAGTAGAGAATAAAGGCAGATAGACAGGACCAGGCGAAAAAAAAAAAGGTAAGGCACACAACAGGATCAGTCTTGGGCTTTTTCAGAGGACCTTTTTCAGAGAAACCTGAATCATCCTTGATTTTTTAAGGAAGATTGAGAGGCTACCTCTTTCATCTTATTGAAAACCTCAGCCTGACGGACTTCTCTGAGGCCATACGGGAAGGCCATGGACAGGGGCAAAACACGTCCAGGCAGTGCAATGCAAATCTCTAGAATGCTTTTGCACAGAGACAGCATTTCTTCATACAAAGAACTGTGTTTGGGCTCACGTCTAGCTTAGATTAAAGAGCCGTGGGTAAACATCTATCTTTGTTACCACCACAGCCATGAATTTTAAGGGTTAGTCATCCCCGAGACCTGGAATGGCTCATTCACGTGAGACAGGAATATTTCATTCAGCCTTGCACTCCTGGAAGGCTGACACTCCTGGGCAATGAAACTCCTTTTTCTACCTTTCTTTTCTTTCTCGGTGAGTGATCTTGACTGCATTTTCACCAAAACAGAGATGCAATATCTCACAAAGTGGTGCACTGCATGTTTCTGCCGGCATTCATTGGCTGTGCCTCGCGTGTAGGGCAAAGGCTTAGCCTCTAAGATTTGTTGGCAGCCTCCTGCTCTTTGTTCTTCAGAATGTGAAAATAGTGTAAATAGCAGCATCTGCAATTGCTCCTGCTGCTCTGACTGCCAGCCAAGTCAGATCCCCCTCCCCTCGGAGAGCAGTCCACATGGTGCACACAGGACTGGACCGGGGAGGAATTATATGCGGTGAGAGTGCAGCCTCAGGAGTGCTGTGAAGAATACGGGCCATCAGACAGGAAGGCAGATAGACTGCCTCCGAGTTCTGCTATTCCCAAATGAAATTTAAAAAAAATCTCTTCCCCACATCATGAGTCTTATATATTTTTTTAGGATTTTTGTGACTAAATCTATCTTGCTACCAAAAATGTTTTAAAGAAAAGGAGAGAATAATTCACTCACTGTTTCTCTTGTGCAAGCAGAGCTCTATTCCAAGAGCAACCTACCTTTCTGTCATGATCCTATACCTTCCTGTACAGATTCTTACACTGAACCCATCATGACACTTCAGAGATTTCAGCAGCTGGGCTCAGGTTCACTGTTTTTCTGTTTATATAGTGGTTTTAAGCAATTTGAAATCTGCATGTGGAAATGAAGTTTCAGAAATGCTGAAAATTGATTAGTGCTTTTTTTCCACCATATACATACACATGCATACATGAATACATACACTGTATGTATCTGTCACAATAGATATTTTTCCTCTCCAACTCAGGTTGAAAAGAGACTTTAGTCCTTTTTCATGTGAAAGACGTTCAAAAAATACCTGTTCGTACCTTTGAAATCTGCAAAAGAGGTGGAGCAGTGTGTAGGCAGAGCAAGACATTCATTTATGGTCTGCAACAAGGGAAGCTGGCAAAGAGCCCTGGAGTGAAATGCGTGTCCCAGAGAGACGCTACTGATGGAAGGGTTCTGCAAGCTTCTTTGTAGCCAGCCCTATCAGACAGTGCCACCCCAAAAGCAACCCCTTATCATGCAAAAAATGGCATGTCAAGGTCAGTGATTTAAATGAATTGTCTAAGTATCTCATAGGCAGGCAGCTGGCTAGACTCTTCAGCTGATGGCAAGATTAAAGCCTTAAAGTTTGGAAAAGGATTCAAGTCTTCCTTGGCTACACAGCAGTTGTCCTGAGCTGATGCTCCATCATGAAGTTCTTATTTTGCAAGCAGAAAATTCTTATTTTTAAGGAGGACATTAACCATCTTTTTAAATTTTGTTTCTAACTTCTCCTCCTTTCTGTCTTAATACAATCTTTCAACTCTAAACCAGCAGCATAGCAACCACAGTCCCATCTATCTTCAGAGACCTGAGCTTCATTGTGAGCCCACCTTAACGTCAAGATTCACAGCTTTCAACGATGTTACTCTCCTCTCCTGTATTTATTTTTTCACTTGCATCATTCCAACACATGCCAGCCTCTAGCACATAAAATGCTTGGCTCAGAGGAACAGACGTATACAGCTGCACTGTAATTGTATAAAAAAAAGCATGCTAATAACTCTTCAGTGCATTCAAAAACTCTGCTCATTGCAGAAGTCTGGGCAGATTGGCATATGATGCAGAGGCATAGATTACATAGTGCTTAATGACTAAAACTGGAGTGCTAATATAGCCCAAATACACTCACTACATTCAAGAGAATGAGACTTTTTTTCTTCTTCACAACAAGAGAATTTTAACCCAACAACACTAGAATACTTGAGGAAAGCCAAGTGTGCACTATGTATACACAGAGGACTGCAGTGGAAACCTAAACCCAAGAGCTATGTTCTTTTAGCAAGAGGGGAGGACCATCTTATGGGAGAAATGGCCAATGAAAACAGCTCAGATTTTTAATGCCAATCACTCATGCATGAGTTCAGAACAGTAGTTTCTTGGAGAAATTATCTACCCAGTAGTTTTGAACAGTGAGTCCATTTTCAGGAAATTTTAAACTGCTCTTTGGAAAAAAAAACAAAAAAAAACAAAAAAAAAACCAAACAAAAAACAAACAAACAACAAAAAAACCCCCAGTAAAATGCATTGAAAATATAGTTTCTTTCAAATTATCCTAAGTGTCTTCCTGTGTGCAGTTTGAAGATAGCTTTTCAATGTTAAATCTGCATAGACTATGGTATAAGATTTTCTCTGGTTTAAGCGAGTGAAAAACTGAAAATCATATTGAAAAGTAGTGTTCTTATTTGTACAAAGATTATCACATTTGCAGTACAGATCTAACATTCACAAAGGCAGGCAGAATGGCACATGCTGTGAGCATACCACTCCGGCTTAAAAGCTTTAATTCAGGAAAGTTGCTCTATTGAGGAAAAAGGAACATAAGCACTTGCCTAACAAGGGATGTTTAAACTGCTTTCCTAAAAATGGATAGATTGGAGCATGCACTTAAATGGTTTCCCACACCAAGTGATTACACCTCCAACAATTATACAAATTAATTTTGAATCTAACTCAGGGAAACAGGACTGTGCCCACTCCTCCTCTGGATATGCACTCCTCTTTCAGGCACACATGGACATTTGCCATGAGCTGTGCATTCAGTGGCCATTCAATCCCCTGAAGGACCAGGCTGGGTCCAGTCCCTGCATGGGCTGATAACCTGCATGCAGCTGCCACAAACCATAAATGCACTGGCATGGCAAGAAAAATCAGTAAGCCATAACCTACCCTGCAAACTGCAGGGGGATGAACTAGGGAAGGCCTTTGAAGAAATACATAACAGCCCTTCTAAAGCTGTAACTGCAGCCTCAGTTTTTCCCGTGTGCTGGCAAGTTGGAGATACAGAGGAACCTTCTTTAGGTTGTCCAAGGCTTACTAAGGGAAAGAGGACTTGCAGCCTTGGAGACAGCCAAGGTGTCTATATCTACCATGGAGGACCTTTTCTTTAGCTGGCTTGAAGCTGGAGCAGTGCAGATATACTGGTCACACCCAAGGATATTAACCACAACAGAGGATCTAATAAGATACATATTTTTAATGAAAAACAGAGTACGTAAAAAAAAAAAAGGAAAAAAAAGAGGAAAAACAAAAAGGGGTGTGTGTATATATATATACATACACACACAAAGAATCAAAGCATTTTTTATCCCTATTATAAATTAACATATTGGCTGAGAATATACTTTCCTGTGGCTTTTGGATTTCTCTAACATTTTCAAATATTTAGGGCACAATCTGGAAAACAACCTGACAGACACCACCCTCGAGCCATACTGGTTTGCCACTGACCTTGTGCACCAGTCAAAAAGAATAGCCTGCCCCATCTTTTACCCTGGCACGTGACTTCAAAAAAATCGAACATGAGTTTCTCATTACACTTATTAAATTTGAGTATGGCTTATTATTAATTGACTGAGGTAAAACAAAACCCTCTCGCTGTAAAACACAATTGTTTAAGCTAAAGTGTTGATGACTTAAAGTGCCATGTTATAGCACATAATCTATGCTGAAAAGAAAGATGGAAACACCTCCTTTTGGCCTAATTGCACAGAATTCAGTGCGTTTGTTATGACCAGAAAAGTGCTGGATACGGGTGTTGTGTTTTATCAGTCACCAGATGCCAAGGCTTTCCCTACCCCTATGGAAACAGGCCATCAGTGAGCTACAGCAACAGAGAAAACCTTTCAGGTCCATGCCTAAGACAATAAAAGAGCAAATCAAAGTATTTATCTCTTAGGAGTAAATAGTAGGATTAAAGGAGTAGGAGTAACTCTTAGGAGTAAATTAGGAACACAGTATGATATGCTTTACATATGTTTCCAAAGATATCTGTAGAGGGGTGGCTTTCTTGCAGTATCTTTCTTTCTCAAGCAGTTTCCAGTTTTCTGGTGTGCTTTAATTTGGAGGGGGAGAGGGCTTCCTATTAGTAAATAATTAATCTATCATACTTGTATCTTAGATTTATGAAGTGACTTTGCCTCACCAAAGAGCATTGCAAATGACTGGCTAGTTCATCCCTTCTGATTTTTTGCCATGGAAGAGAAAGCTGGTTCAAATAGTCCAGAAATCTGTCAGAGGAGGAGGGAGCTGAGTGTGGCACTGCCATCCTCCCCTTTGCCTGTAGCTCAAAGCATGGCTGTGTGTGTATGAATTCTGCCTGACTGGAGGTCCACTGAGGTTTGGGGCTGAGAAGGAGCTCAAGTAAAACGTGTGTTCTGGGCAGTCATGAACCCAGGAGAGGTAACATTATATGTGGCATAAATGTCTGATAAACCCACACGGGAATAGGCATGGAAGCAATGACTTGGCTTAATCAATAGCAGATGCTAGATTCACTTTTATGGTATTGTATCTCAGGAGGGCATGAGGTGTTTTGGAGTGTAATGGGTCCCACAAGATTTGTGGCAAGCAGTGTTGTTTGGGGAAACATTGTAGAGGGTCCCAGCCCTTCTCCAAACGCATCAAAAATTTGTGGGGTTTTACTGGAGTCTCCTAATGTTGATATCCTCATAAATTTTGTGGCTGTGATGGAGGTTCCCAAGGTTAAATCACCATTGACTAATGATGAGCACTGTGCAGTCTCACCTTTATACACCTTCTTTGTAAGGCAGAGTCAAACCCCTAAATTAGGCATTTAGGCTCCCCTTCAAAATCAGAAAAGTCTGCTGCCTGAGAGCGCCTTTTCACGAGCTGACATGCTGAGCCAGGAGCCAGTAGGAAATGGTTTATCCGGTTACTCTGTAAGGATTAATTATCATGGGGACTGGTCCCCAGGTCTACTTTTTATCCTGCCAAATTCTTTAACCAAGGGTTAGAGAATCACTGACATTTCCCTCCCTGCTTTGTTTATTCAGTGCCCTTTTCCCCTTTTGGTGGTGAAATCCACCTCCCCAGTCAGGCCTCCTCTGCAGGAGGGTATTTGAGCTGGAGTCCGCCCCGTGACAGTGTCAGTCCATGAGCATGTGCTCCAACCCCCAAGCTGAGGGACAGACCTTTGCTTGGAGGGGAAGTGGCTGAGGGAGGGGCTGGAGATACAGCTCCTGTTTCCAGGAGGCTCTGAATAGACACACACATATTAGGCATGATTGGAACATGCACTGAAACATTTAAAACATTTCCACAGAAGCTATTTATCACAGCATGAAGACATGATTTAACAAAAATGCACTTGCAGAAATCTGGTAGGGTCTTGCTTTGCACAAGCATTCATGCCCCTTTCCTTCTTTATATTCTGCAGAGTACAGAAAGGTACAGACAGAAAGAACATCAAGAGGTTTTTGGGTTTTTTTCCTGACTTGACATTGCCCCACACATAAGATTATTTCCTTTTAAACTCCTCCTGTGTCAAAAACATGGGTACTTGCCTTTCCTATGCTGCTCTTGGCATTGAAAGGGGATTACTCTGGTGGATCCTGCTTGTGACAGAATGGAGCCTGACAATAAACAAAGAATTCTCCTAAGCAAAGAGGATTTCACTGTGAACATGTACCTATATTGACAATATTAACTGTCCAATCCCTCACCAATCCATCTCATTCACTTATATGACACAAAATATGGGGTTTCATTTTAACCCTAAAGGTATGTGACCCACACCTTCTATGAGACTTCTGTTTGCAATCAGGAAAGGGCAAAATTCCAGTAGAATGTATTGGTATGGATACCATGGACCTATATGACATCCCTGCCATAACAGGTTTTCCAGGCACCTATTTACTAGCCTACATTGGGACCCAAATCAGTTGCTGTAGGTGCAGCATAAACTCAGGGAAGAGCACTTCTTCCTCTGTACAGCTTGGATATATGCTCACCACCACTCCATGGAGCTCCAGGCTGGAGCTCCACTTGTGGGAGGCTGAGGGAAGCACTAGAGAATGAGGGACCTGAGCCCGATAACAAGTAAATCATCTGTGTGATGTATTACCTATGAGTTCAGCTGATACCAGCTACCCTTTCTGCTCAGAGCAACTGTTTCCTCCCCAGCAAGAGATCTCCATTCAGCATAGACATCTTCAATGCTGGCAGCATTGACGCTGAGGCTCAAGAACAACTGGGCACATTTGTGATAGGACAGCACTATTAGATCTGTCACGGTAATGTCTGGTGCATCCAGAACACTCACGTGTCAGCACCAAAATGACACTGTCCCCTTTTTTTTTTTTTTTTTTTTTTTTTTTGCCCTTTTTTTGGTAGAGGAAGATCATCCAGAATCAACTCAGTAAAAAGAATTGTCATAAAATCTCACACCATTGACTTGTAAATGGAATTGAATCTGTGGAGTCTACATAATGATCCTATCAAAACGGGAAAGAGCTATCACATTCATATAACAGATGAGATATGAAATGACTACTATGGCAGATGAACACCCCAGAGGTATTTTCCTTTATTCTACTCACTGCGTTTATATCTCCAGTTTCTCTAATTTTAGTTATTTTTTTCCTCAGGTCTCAAG
>VZSR01001854.1:853648-973551 GCA_013398615.1 Brachypodius melanocephalos | reverse complement strand
CTCATTCAGAAGTCAATAATATAAATACTTATGTTTCCAAGGTCAGTGCTGGGGCTTTATTAGAACACAATGCCTTTCTCTGCCGTTGCTTCTGGTGTTGCTGCTAGAAATCATCCAGTCATTTCCCCTTCCCTGTAATCATCATTTGGGTTTCTGAGAAGTGAAAGTACTTGGAGAAGACAGGGGCCAAGTAGTGACAGACTTACCTTCCTCACTAAAGAAATTGCCCTGCTTAGAAAAATCAGATGCAAAGCCCTCCTCCCTCCCCTTCTAACCTTCACACATTCCTTTACATCTCTTACCTCCATCCCTTTCCACCTTCTCCCCTGGCCCCCTCTGTTCAGCATTTTGATTAGTGACTACTTAAAATAATCAGAACAGCCACTTAACTGGGATTCTCACACTCACACCTGAAGCTAAAACACAGTGTCATAAAAATGAAAAGTCATCAGAATCGCAGAGACTGCCGTTTGCATGCAGCTGCCAGAAGAATATATCCATACAGCAGTGATTGTGCAGCACTGCTGTTAGTCAGCACGGACTGGATTAGTACACAGACCCTTCTATCACTGCCCTCCAGGGATTCACACCTTGGGTTTAATTAGGGTTTGTGCCTGGTTTTGCTTCAGAGAGATGCTGAGTTAAGTGCAGCCCCAGTGTATTGTGCCGGACGACCTCTGTCTATATGGAACATGCTCCTGCTGGGGCATACACCACACACATGCAAACCCCTCACACGCATTCTCCTGCCCTTTTCTATACATTATTGCCAATATTACAGCACACAAGCTACAGGGTACTACTTAAACCATGTGTTTTGTACTTATTAAACACTGCTGGCCACAGGGAATGAAATGAGCCAGGGCTCATTCATAGGAAGGGTTGTTGTGGCACTCTTTAATTGTATAAAACAATATCATCCAGTGTGATGTAATGAAGATCTATAGAGAAAACCAGCCTTTTCCCTTGAAGACAATGTCAATGTTTTTTAATTTTTATTTCATTCCCTTCACTGACAGGTTGAGAGATGAAAAGCGCGATGTGATCTTCTACCATATTCTACATACCACATTAAGCCCTATACCCATGTGTATTCTCTATGAGCATACGATCAGTAAACAAGGTAAAGAGTGGACAGTAAACAAAGAGAACAAGATTTTGAGACTTAAAACTGTTGCTAAATCAATCCTTCATGTCTCTTTCCCTTTACAAAAAGGAAGGGAAATGTCCCAAACTGTGCCCAGAGCATAGATAGCAACCTTTGAATTACAGAGTGGTACTGAAAGTGTAGTGCATCTAACCTTAATCTTATTTGAAGTTTTATATTTTCTGTCATTGCTTTGGTTTAAAAGGCCCTCAAGGAAGTTTGTGAAATGTGTATTAGCTACCTGAAAGCAGCTGTCTCCTATAAATAAATATTTAGAAACTACCCCAAAGTCCCTTGTTGCGAATGGAATTTTTTCCATTGATTTCAGTGAGCTTGGATAAAACCTTTAGGCAGTTGTCTAAAAGGAACAGTTTTGCTAACTTTATATCTTCAACTTAGATTGAATAAAAATAGAGACAAATTATGAAAGCTGTGCAAAATCAGAACGAGTAGAGTGACTTGCTAACTTGCTTCCCTTGAGCTGGCTTTGTCTCACCTTCCTTGGTGTTTGTTTACAGTGGGTAAGAGGGATGTAGGGTTTGTGCAGAGCAGGGCTGCACAGAAAAGCACAGCACAGCAGCAAACTGGGGATAGAAAACAGACAAAATGCCAGCCACCAAAGCCAGCACTGAGCATGGGGTTGCTATGAAGGGTAGCCTACATGGATTTTACTGATTTAGTCATATAGAAACATTTTCCACCCTTGTCTCCTCTTTTGTATTGACCACCGTTACCTGCATGATTCCACTGAACTTCAAATCCTTCTCTTTTCAGTGATTTCCTTCTTACCTGTGTCCCTGTGTGAGCCTTGTTTAAAAGAAATAGAGAGAGGAAAGCAGAAAAATGGCAAATTTGAGAGAGTGTGAGGGAGGGAAAAGTCTAGAAGGGCAGAAGGTTTAAGGTACAACCAAAGAAAAAGCATGAAAATATTTGGTTTCTTATAACCAAGATTCAAGAATTCCCAAAATCACAAACAATAAGTTTGACTATGAGGATAAAGCTCAATTCAAATCCAGTTAAAGACTGGGGGGGAAATCTTAAAGATCTCCACTCCTGTAAAGGTTGAGAAGATCACTCTGAGGTCTGAGCTAGCTAGGGACTGTTCTGCACATGTAGTATTTAATTTCCACACCTGGTTATTTGCTGCTATTGAAGTCTATGATTCAATGTCTTAGAACCCCCATTTTTATCAGACCCCATGCACATGAATATCACTGAAAGACCAAGACTATGTCAATTGGTGCATGAGAGGGAGCCCAGACTCTGGTAGATGAGGACTTCTTCTCACAGATATATAGACCTGCTCATTCAGCCTGTACTGCAGATGGGAGACTGAGACTTGTGTCCACCTTTCTCCTGCTGTTTGGCAGATGTTGTCATCTGACCCAGTTCTCAAGGACAATGGAAGATTCCTTCCTTTTTCTTAAAGGTGCAACTGGCCCTCATTGAGTCTATCTAATAATCTCAATATTTGTTCATTTCAAATTTTTGTGAGAAACAAAATTTTTTCCTTTGTGGGAAATCCATGCTAAATTAATATACGTCGCAAGATATTTTTCTGATGTGATGACCTGCACCTTGCAACCAGTCTGCAGATACAGGGGTTAATGTTTTTATTAGGCATAGAGGAGGTAAGATCTCCTCTTAGTATAAAGACTAACTGGAGTGCCTTCCACGCCTATCTCTAACATACAGGAACCTACGTGGAAATGCTGGGAGACTTCTGATTTGGGTTTTTACAAGTGAAGTGACCCCCCAGAAAATGGTCCAATAATGACAAAATGGTCCAATAAAAAGCAGTGACTCCAGCTCTTCAAAAGGAGAATTTTACCATTTATGCTCAAACCCGATCTTCCCACCACTGCAACGGCGCCTGCAGGTTCATCTCTTTGTCATGCCGACAGTGTCTCCAAGCATGGTGTTCCAAGCAGAATTGCCTCATCTTAACTCATGCAGATGCCCTTCCTGTGAGTCAGAAGCATGAACACGCTGGCTGATGTCCCCAGTCTTGCTGCCTCTTCCCCCAGGCACTCAGCAGGGATTCTCAGCCCCTGGCAGAGGACAGTGCTGGTTGTGCATACGGGGGTGCAGTGGAGAGACCAGGGTGGGATTGCAGAGCGTGATATGCTTTGTCACCTTGCAACAGTCACTAGGTTCTTTTCCTTTGGCTTTTGCAGGGCCTTGCTCACCTCCCACCCAAACAGCATTTTATTTCCTCAACTGGATATAACCTGTAGGCAGCAAGTAAAAATTCAGGGAGCTGCTCACTCACAGTCAGTCACTGGCATTGGGTTTTCAGTGCCTCCTCATGGGAGCACTTTTGAGAAGTCTTTCTCACACACATCTAAAAGTGCTTTGCTCGTCAGAGAGGTTCAGGCAGGGCAGGTCTTAGCAGGAGTATTTTCGTGTGGAGGAAGAACTGCACCACAGCTAACAATAAGCACTTCTTCAAGAGCTAATTGAAGATAGAATGTATAACACCATCTGTAACCAGCCATCTGGTGATTCCCAATAACACTGCCTTCCACACCACAAGGAGGGGAGGAATTTATAGAATAGCAATCTAGTTTGAACAATCTGATTTGGATAAAACGTGAGCCCTTCTTTACCGCCTCCTCAGCCATTATCCGTATTCAAACTGTGTGAAACCGCAGCTCTTGTGGGGCTTTAAAAAATGCTATAGGATTGTGAATAATAATGATGATGATAATCAGAAATGTATTTATTAGTTACCTTTGAACTTGCAGATTCCAGCTGGACAAGATGCAGGAAACTAAGACCTCAAGAGAGTCTTTTTTCACAGAAATGACAGACCAGTTTTGCAGTCCCAGGGGATGGTGCTAGCAGAGATAAGTATCTAAAGTTAGGAATGATTATCTGAGTTGAACTTCCAATCCTTCTGCAGTTCACCATCATTCCCTATGCCTTCTCTTACTAATACATGAAGGGACAGTAAATTAATGACCACCAACCTGTCAGTTGTGAATCAACAATATATTTTACTCACAGGAATGCAAAATCAAAACAAATCCCCCTCAAACACCAGGGATTTCTGATGTACTCTTGGAACACAAAAACATCTGACAGTATTTTTGCCACATATCATTAGTGAAATTTGAACCTGTGCTGAATCCTCAAGCGGCCTTTTCTTTAAACTGTGAGAGAATTTTAGCAACTGCATTTGGTACCCTTGCAAACACAGGCAGACACTGGTAATATGGACAGACCTCCACTTTGTGCAACACAAATGGCACCAACTATAATAAATATGAGGAGTGATTCCCAAACCGAAGACTGGCAAATAGTTACCCAGCTGCTACAGAAATAGCAAGATAGATTTTTTTTTTTTTTTAAAGAAAAGAAATTAAATGAAATGGATATTAGCTGGAAACATCTGTGTTCACCACAGAGCAAAATGCATATTCAGCAGCCAGTTTATTGGCTCTTTAGAGGATGTGAATGGTGCATTGTAAATAATGACACGCCTGTAATAAATTCCCAGTAAAAAAGAGAGGGGGACTGAGCCTGTTCCTCCCACAATTCACATTTCTGGGTCCCTGCTGTGAGTGATGATTCACAGCAGTCACAAATTCCTGTTTTCAAAATGCTATTGTATACTCCAGGGCTTTCATTAAGTTTTACACTAGCAAGGGAAATTTAAAACTTGAGAGAGAAAGAGAGAGAGGCTCTGTGGTGACATTCATTTAACACTCACTGTACTGCACTGATAGATGTGATAGGAGGGTGCATGTCAGAAATCAGGCTGTGTTGCTTTCTTTAAATGTAAAGAATGGTGCATGAAACCCTGACAGTGTGTAAGAAACAATTCAAAAATCCACCAAAATTGTGACTTGACAGCTTTTGTGTTTTGGAGGTGTATAAAACATTGCATAAATGTGTTGGGCTTCAGCATTTAATTTGTGCTCCTACGGGACAGGCAGCTGTCTTAATTTCCTTCTTGATGCAAGTATATCAGGTCTGTGAATGTTATGTATAAAAGATGTACTGTTCCAGCCTCACAGCTCCAGGACTGAGCTGGCTGCAAAGAAAGATCTCAGTGCAGAGAATATACCTTTTCCTGTCAAAGCTGGGTATCAAGATGTGCAGACGAATTTCTGCACCCTGACCAGGGAATTCCTAGAACATCATTCTGGTGCATGGAGTTCCAGCATACTCCCTCCACTGGGCCTTTCACCTCCAGGACATGGTTTTATATTCAGTCTACATCATTTCAGCCAAACGGTTGTTCTACAGCTGCAAAGCGCACTAATGAGATGAGTTTTTGGCAGACTCACAAAGTTCTCAGTGCCCAGAGTTACACATGTTGTACACTGTCTGCTGGCTACCTCTGTTTGCACTTAAGGAGGCACTGTAAGTTTGGTGGTTTTTTTTTTTTAGCAGAGAATATATTGCCCAGTAGCTAAAATGTTATACAAGCTTCTTCGCACACTAGCAAATTTGCCATACTCCATTCATTTAGAAAGGAGGTATCCTTATTCTCAGCTAAATTAAGGGCAGATTTTCCAAGAACCAGGGCCAAATTCTGCTCCTACTTTTTTTTTTTTTAATTTTTTTTTTTTTTTTTTTTTTAACCCAAGTGCAATTTCATCTTTTCATTGGAATTTCTCAAGCAAAGAAAAAACCGACTGTGTCTCTCACATGGCTGTGATATATTTCTCTGCTTCTTTTTTTGCTCTGAAATTTAAAACCTTCTGTCACAATTTTTAGCTGTAATTACTGAGTTCAGAGTTTCACATCGAGAGCTGCACCCAGCACAGGTATGAAGACATAGGAGCATGAAATAAAAGCTGTTCAGATCCTGCCTAATAAAAATCTGTAACACTTCATCAACATCATGGGCTTATTAATTTCAGGGTCATTTTAAGAGAGAATTTGTGAAATTTGGGCCATTTTCCACTTTGAAAAAGAGATTGGTGTAAATCTTGGAAACAGACCCATTACATTTAATTAAAACACAAACAGAACTAAAAATGTTTTTGCTTTTCTCTCCCTCACCCTTTGCACTTTTCATTTGCTCAAAAAGTGGGTAAAAGTGCAATGTGCTTTTTGGAGATTTGCTTTAAAAAAATATGTGTGAGGTGGGAAAATGTTTGAAACATTAAGTAGTCAACTAATGGCACTTCATTAATTTGCTTTGTTCAAGAGCTGGAGCAGGCAAAATGTACTGCTCTAAAAGCACTGGGCTGCAAGACTTCAGGGCAGAACCTACACGATCCTATCCCAGCTCCACATCTCCTTCCTTTCCCCTGCAAATATCCCTGAGGCTGTCCAGCCCTGTATGACAACACTCCCTCCACACCTCGCCCCACCCCGAGCCAACATTTTGGGAGCCAGCAGTGCAGGATTTGCAGCTCCATACCAGTTATTTAATTTTCCAGGGAGTACCACCTCATCTTTCTTGGAGGCTGTTGCCTGCCAGCCAGCTGCCATTTTGTGGAGCGGGGTTGATAGAGCGCGCTGTGGAAGAATCGAGCCCTGCGCACTCCCAGTAAAGGTGCTATTTTTGGTTCTTCTCTTCCTTTTTTTCTCACCTACGCTGAGGAACTACAGGTATTCAAACTGACTGCCTCCGCCTGCTTGAGGTATGGAAAACAATTTTTTTTTTCTGTCTGGGGTAGGAGGAATGGCGTGGTGTCACAGAGCTGCTGAGAATGGTCCGTGGGTCACTGCCCCAGCTCTTCGCATGGGGGTCGCTCTGCAGGGCAGTGGGGCAGCAGGGATTCCAGATCCATTACCATGCTACAGCCAAGGGAAGCAACAAGGACAGGGAGAAGCTGATAGGCTTCTTTTCTGCAAAATAGTGTTTTCCTTGGGATCTTTTAGCTTGGTTTGTTTGTGAAGTGAAGTAACTTGAATTTCCAAAACGAGTTGCTGTTAAATGTTGGGTTCACTGACAGGAGATCCATTAAGCATGGTAGGGTAGGTGAGCAGATAGTATTTGTTTTCCAAAATAATATTCAAACTGAGATATGTTTTGAGAAAGAAAGCTTTTTCTTTGCAAGATCCCTGAGGCAGAATAATGGAAACTGCTTGTTGCCTGCCCTTTATACCGTGGAAAAAATGGATAGGTACATTTTTAGTGGTACTCAGATATTTACACCATGAATCACCAGAATTGACTTTTCCTTAAGCTTCATCGTTTGTCAGAGATTTTTTTTTCATCTCTAAATTTTGATAGGGGTCCCTCCTCTTCTCTATGACACCACAATAATTAGGTACATCTGAAGCTCTCAAAGGTGTAGAGCCCTGTTTTCAATCTGCGGTGGTTGGTGGAAAAATACTTTCACTTGGGAGTTTTACTGGTCTGAGAAAGCCAAAGCCATGGTATACTCCGAAACATATTTCCTTGATGTCTGTGATAATAGGAGATGATGTGGGTCCAGTTGGGAAAGACCATCATTGCAAGTTAAGATGTGAAAACTGGATTTGACAGAGCAAGCTTTGCTAATTTAGCAAATAATTTTCTTGCGTAGGCAATGCAATGCAAGTACATGTGTGCATTAAGAACCTAAAAAAAATGAATTGATGTTCCTTTCTTCAGAACCTAAACACTGTTTATATGCCCATTTTAAGCTAAATCATTTTAAATCATCCATTTTTTTAAAAGTTCCTCAATGTAATAAAGATGTTTACCAGTATTACTTTTAATATATTGTTGGATTATATTTCATATAAATAATGCACATATTTTATCCAAATTCTAGGAATATTTTTTTCCCTGTCTCAAGGTGACTTTGAGCCTCGTCACTTTATTGCAGACTTCAGAGGTTTTCATCACCCTGTTTGCAAGTACCTTTTCAGTGGTTAATCACATCAGGGACAGCTGTCTCTGGGGTGCTCTTTTTGATACTGGGATGGAAAAAGCCTTTAAAGACCATTCCTTTGGTGCTCCAAGCAAAAAATCAACCACTGACATATGCCCTGCAGACAGGGGAAGCCAGTAAAATGATATCACAGCTATTAAATGGGTTCAACTATTTTTGTCTTTTTTTTTCCCCTATTCCAATAAATTTTTTGGAACCTACCCCACCGTCATTGATTCTACCCCAAGAGAAGGAAGCAGAAAATCAGTCACTGTGAGAGTCTGAAGCATTTCACAGCAAACTGCTTTCACCTCCCAGGAGAAACTGAAATATGTTCCCAAATAGAGGACTTGGAAACTTTTCTCTAAATTGCAAGAATGTGAATTATTCCTGTTGGAGACAGAGCATGAGAGGGAAGTGAGAAGAGTAGCTGCAGTTTCTCATCACAACCTTATTCTTCCCTTCACCACTTATCAACATGTAAACTTTGTTTTCTCAGGAGTAATGATTTTACAACCACTAGGGACAATAGGAAATGTCAGATAAGAGATTCATTACACATCAAGTCAGCCCAGCCTGACAAGACTGGAACAAAATTCAGGAAGAATGAGTAGAATTTTATGTGGTTATGTTTTGCTTAAAGGTGGCAACTAAAGAATAATATGTGTTGGATTTTTATTTAAACTCTATGCTCATGGTATTTTTTTAATAGTACCCTCTTTTTAAATAGTACCTTTTTTTAATAGTACCTTTTTTCCAATCTCTTTGTATCACAACAGAAGGCTGACTGAAAATAGAACTCTGCATTCAGCGCTGCCATCTCATTTTCACCTTTGAGGATGAAATTCAGATGCAAAGGAAAGTTCAGATCTAAACTTTGTGTCTCCTGCTTGTCTCTCAGTGCATTCCCCTACACATTGCAAAAGGAGGTAGCTGGCAACATGTATGTATAGCTTTCAGCTATTGTATAATGGATTTTGACACAGGCCACAGTGGTGATGACCTGTGTGAGGTGGACACCTGTTATGAAATCTCATATGATTTTGCAAAGAGCTCATGATAAATGTTGTCAGTTCAACAGTGAAGCTCTACAGGCCATGAATTTGTAATGGATTTCTTGGTTGTGACTATTCGTGCTGGGATATATAGATTGTGAAATGAAATCCAGATGATAGCCAGATTCCTCTTTCTGTTCTGCAGTGTCACAAGTCCCACAAAGAGAATGAAAAAGGTCCTTGAACTTCGAACTTTAAAGGACTTTACATCAGTGGTAGTGACTGAGGGCGCTTTTTGGAGGCCACCAGTTTATGTAAATCAAAACTTGCTTGGGACTGTTAACACTGGCTGGGTTTTCTTAGTGAATTGCCCTGTCTATACTAACCAGTACATGCAACAAGGTACTCATCATCAAAACAAAATTTCTGCCTACCCTGAGATGAAAAGGCAAAACATGTAGCTTGCACAGAGAAAATCCAGGTGAACAAAACTGAATAAGAACTATCTTTTGCTCTTTGTTTCTGTGCTTTTTCCTTTCTGAATGTCTCAGATTCAGCAGACCTGCTTTGAACGTTCAGCTGGTTGATCACTAGAGAATGTATTTTATATGTAAGTCAGCTCTACTTTCATGACAATTTCAACTGTGCTGATGTCAAATGAACATGGAAGCCACAAGATCTTAAATGACTGCTGGCGAGGCCTAGCAGATTCACCACTTCCCTATTTCATAGCTGATAAAATGAGAACATCTTATAAAAAAGAGGAGTAGTGTACAGCCCTACTCATCATATGAGCTAAGAAAGTGGGGAAAAATGATTCAATGATTCCACAAATTTAAGGACCACAAAGGCAAAACTACGAGTTTTCGTAAGAGTAAGAGAACTAAACACAGGGAAAACCTCAGGTACTGATTAACTGTGGCCAGATAACCTGTTAACCAGCCTTCTACAATCAGTTTCACTTGGACTGACACCCACTTCATTTCAGTGGTACCCAGTGTAAAGGTCGTGTGTATAACCCAAATTAAATATCCCAAGCCCCATGTTGTGGGCAGATGCACACAATCATAATAGTGCTTTCTGTCTCTTATAAGGACATGGGTTGTGTGAAGAGCATTTTCAGAGCTTTAGGTAGTTGACACATTGCAACTCCACCAGTACTTCTTGTCTTGAGACCAGGATGTGAAGACTGACAAGGAACCTCCTGTTGAGAAATAAAAGAATGTTTACATTAATTATACACATTTACATTTTTCTTGTTGTATTGTCACAAGTTCCAGGGATACTCCAGGAGTTCAGAGAAATGGCTTAGCCAGGAGGAGCACCCTGTTGTGGGCTGTTACATACACTGGGCAGCCTGAACATTATCAGGGGTAAGTCCTCTTGGGTGATATAATCATTTTATATTCAGTCCTTTTGCCTTCATTTAATCCAATGTTTTCTGTGCCACAGTCAGGCCTTAGAGACAGAAGAAAGGCTCAGTGAGACAATAGTACACACAGAAACTGGGCAAATTGTTTACTGTGACCAGAAAGAGTTCAGACAGTCAGCTTCCACTCTAGACTTCTAGAGTTTAAGGTTTACTTCTTTCAAAGAAAAAGTCAATAATAACAAGTACAATACCTCAACAGATAACAGTAACTTACCTGATAATAAATCATACAGCACCTGTCAATTCTCAACCAAATCAGCTCCATTCTCTGACATTTCTTTAATTATTTTCTGGTTTAAGTTTGGGCACTTGACTGGATAAAAATTATAAGAAGGTTTCTTTCAGTTCTAAAGCATCTCCTATTCAAACTAGGTAACTTATCGCCAAGTCAAAGATTATTTGCTTTCAGCTATAAGTAAAATAATAAATTATTCACTGTTTTCTGGACATGTAATTCCAAATTCCCTCGTTAAAGCTATTTGCTTGTCAGTTTCTCCATTATAGATTAATTACTCAACAGCAGTTTGGAAGGTGATGCCTGGCTGGGGATTCATACTCTCACACTGCTGCGTGAAGTCAAACACACGTGGTTATTTCAGTCTGGCTTTAGCATATGAGCCACTCTACAAAGGGATTGTAAAACAAAGTACAAAGTGACAACCATGGATACCACTGATGTTCCTCGTGAAAAAGAGACAAGATGAAGGAATGTCTACTGTGGAGAACCAGATGGAGAGGTCCTTATAGATGCTTGGTCTCCTGGTTCAGACACATCTGCTCGGTGGATTTATTACTCTCCAGCAACGACAGGCTGAACCACAGCTCGCTGGCATCAACATGGGGTCTCTCTACAAACTTCAGAGCATTGGGATTGGATGCTGAAGGGGGACACAAGTCTTCCTATTAACATCACTACGCATAAGGTAGAGAATATATTTGAAGAGCTGAGCCTAGTTGATTTCAGAAGATTTAACTTACACAAAGTATTAACTACTTTTTGATATATTACTTGGTGGTGTGTTTTTACGACCTTTATTAATTTAAAATCTGAAACTTATAAGCATGTAAATGCAGTACAATAAAAGATAATATAAAAGATTCATAAGATTGGTAAGTTATTTCAAACAAAAAGAGAAATATGGTTCATGGGTACTATAAACACATAAATTGTAATCCAAATTACTTTGTTTTGACCATTCAGGAGTGCAAGAACTTTTAGGAAGAAAATTTAGATGGTTGCATAGGAAATCCTGGTCAGAGGTAGATCTCCTTAGAATTTAGCCTGGTAAAATTAATTGATAAGAAGGAGAAGGTTGTACAAACATTATCAAAATGGAAGTTTACTATTGCTATAAAATTTCTCAGTGGGTAAGGTCACCATATCAGTTCAAATTCAAAAAACCACAGTGTTTTCCTGATGGTATGAATTGCATATTTGTTTAATATTGTCATGATGTAGATTATAGGTGATTGAACTAGGTGATGTCCAGAGGTTCCTTTCAAACCTTACTATTCTGTGATCCCATGAACTCCAGTGACAGCACTCACGCATTCTTGGAAATGATGTAAAAATACTTACTGTTGTCTTTTTGGAAACTGGAAAACTATCAAAGCAATAGCTCTTCAGTTTTAGGTTCATCCCACAATACTAAAACCAGTCAGAAAAAAAAAATCAAGTAGCTATGATGTTCTGCACTTCTAGTTTATTTTGTATTGTGTGTTATGATGAGTATTATTTGCTCACTCATTTACAGGTAATGAGAATGAACTGTGTTTTCGGTGTAATCTTTAGAAATACTGCACATGAGCTGTAGAAATATTTAAAAACATATATTTTCTAAGTGACATCGTTTTGGTGACTGTGAAGGAGTTTCAGAGATTTCACTGAAAGCATGATGACAATGTCTCTGAAAGATTCTGAATTGCATCTCTGAAGGTATTTATGAGCACTTGGGGCTGGGATGACACTGCTAAATGCTAACCTTTTCTTAGTTTCTCCTCATGTCCCCCCTCCAGTCATTAGGAGCAGGTCAGTTCTAGCCATCTGCTTTTTCCTAGAACTAATCTGTACAAGCTGCTTGAAGGAGAACTGTCTGAGCTTTCATTTTCAAGAGTGCTCCAGTCATTTGGAAAACACCCACTCCACCGCGCTCCTGCATGCAACAGTGGCCACAGCTCTGAAGAGGAAGCTGTCCACTCTCTAGTGCATGTAACCATTTCCAAGCTTGCTGAACTTGCCTCCACACCATACAGTTTATACATTTTATACAAGAGATGCTCTTCTACTTCTATCAACAGTTTGGCAGTACAGCATATTAAAATAACTTTGCAGAGGTTTATGCTGAACCTCACCAGTCCCTGTTGTCTCTGCTAAGGAACAAGAATAAAGTCTCTATAGCTATCATTCTCTCACAGCTTTTTCTAACCCTTCCAAGCAACTAGACCTTCTTTGATGAAAGGGGCACAGCCTGCATTCCCCAATTAGCCATGTACACACACTCTTCACTACATGTTAGTTTGATGGCTGCTGGCCCATACAGATATCAGAAAGCACCTGATGCTTTCAGAATATGAACAGCAAACTTCCCACGTTCCTCATCACCCTCAGAGAATCGCAACAGTGAATCACTATTTGTCATCAGAGACCTTGTGGGTGCATTATGTAGAGGGAGGCTTTAGAAGCAGGTAGTCTTTTCAGTTTCAGATTCAATTCCAAATAACTGGCTGAGAAGGAAACAGCTGTCAGCAGCTATGAAATGAGGAGAAAAGAGACCAAGAAATGTGAGCATGGTTTTGCACAAATTCCAAGAAGTGGGACATGTAAGCCCTTGTGTGAGGTTGGACAAGGCAATGGGGTTTTGCTGCAGACTGTATGATAGTTGGTTTCCAGGTCTGATGTTCACAGGAACACAAAATGATTACAAAGCATTTGTACTTATGATTGAAGTCCTAGCTGCTTTTCACATTCAGCAATGAAAAATGGCAGAACTCTGACTGTTGGCAACATGCCCATATTTCCAACATGAATACAGGCTTTAAGTAGGCTGGAGAATACCATCTATGAACACAAGACAGAGAAAATAATATATTCTCTTTCCAGAAACATACATAAGGTGGATAATAATCAACTTTGGCCAAAGTTTACACCTAAACTATAGTATTATACATGTGTTAGTTTGTCCTAATACATTAAAAATATAATACACATGTGAAAAAAACCCACAAAAATAAGCAATTTTTGCCACTGCGTCTTAACTCCAGTTTTCAGCTAGTGCATATCTTATACTGCAAAATTCAATGTTCCATGTTTTGGTAAGAAGACCTTAACATGTCTTGCTGTCTTCACAGGTCTCAGCTCTCACCCTGTATGTGCTACACCTACCTCTACATTCCCATGTGTACCCACAGAGTACAGAGTCAGGTTGCAGTAAAGCACATTTGCAAGTGAGGGAAGAGATATTTTCCAGGGGCACTGTCTGTGACAAAGAACCAATGCAACAAACAGATTATGCAGGACAACTTTCCAGGACATTGTATTCATCAAATCTGATGCTTTTACAGTAAGTGACAAGCTAAAGATTTCCCTCAAATTTCCAGTCATTTGGACAGTCCTGCAAAGTTCAACGAGCCTTAGTGCAAGCAATGAATATCCCTACACCCTGCATTTTTCCTTAGGAACTCAGATCTTACCCCTTAATTATTATGAATAGGGTTATTGAGCAGAAAGTAAACATACCCAGGCTTTGCATAACAAATGCAAGGTATTGCTGTTGCTCCCTGTGTTTTCCAGCCTGAGGCCAAATCCTGACCACTTCACATATAGTCATGGCTATACCTGTGCTGAAGCTCTGTGAGTCAAATGGGCTCTCATGACAAACTAGGATGTGCTGTGGCTGATAAGGTAGGGACCAAATCCTTGATGTGACAGGGTAAAACGGGAGGAAGAGCAAAGACAGTAATGTGGGAGCATGCCTTTGAAAGTAGTTTCCTATTGCAGAAGACCCCAGCACAAAGGCTTATTCTCTCTCCGCCTACAATTCCCAGCCAGGTACCTGTGTCCTTCTTCGCACCCCAGATTTTTGTGTGTTGGGTACGACTGCCTTGCTGTGACACCACGGCAGGCTGTCTCTCATCAGCCCCTGCTGTGATACTCCTAACGCTCTCACTCCAGGGAGTGCTTCCCTGCTTGATGCTGCTAGCAGATTAAAGCTGTTCTAATTTCCCATCCTAAGCCAAATAGATGCATAAGCAAGCTGTTGGATTGTTTCGCTACGAGTGCCGCACGCCATCAGCCGGCTTCCCGCTCCCCCCGCCCCAGCGCTCATAATGGTGGACATCTGCAAGGGAAATGTGGGGTGGGGGCCAGAGGTGAGGTGGAGACACACGACAGACAAGGGAGAGTTCCAGGAATATTTTTTTCTGCCAAACCCTATTTTTCAAGCTACTCTCCTGACTTCTATATCTGTGTTAGTGTCAGGAGATGACTTGAAAATTAGGGAGTCTTTTTCTAGGATCAGAAAAGTCATCAAGATTCATTGGATCAGAAGAGTCTTTAAGATCCAATGTTTTTCAGAAATAGGCTGAATGAGCTCGGTAAAGATTAGATGCCAGTCCAAAAATACAGTGCAATACAATTTATTTTTATATGCCATCCTTCACACAAAGTACCACAAAACACTTTAGAGAGATGGAGAGATAATGCTTTACAGAGTTAGGTACAGCAACTCCCAGACAGGCAGAAAAGGAAAATGACATATGGAAACAGAGCAGAGTAAAAGGGAAAGCTGAAATTTAGAAGCAGTAAAGATGCAAGTGAGTATCCTCATGGATGAGTCCCTGCGAAAGGGCTGCAGAAGAATTCAGTGACAGAGGAGGAGAATGATAAGTGGAAATTAGCCCTGAAAAGTAGGCTAGAAAACATTGAACAAAACTAGGAACGCTTTCACTCTGCAACATCTGGTAAGAGAAAGCAATATAGAGCGATACCTGGCTGTCATTACAGCAGCTAAGCAATTTTTTAAATAATCCAATGTTACTGATAAACCTACTCATTTTGGCTGTCCATATGAATTAGGCCCAGAAAGAGTTTCATGCACTCAGAGATCTCTTCCCTCCAAAATCAGTCCATCTGTGGTATGAGGATTTTATGATGCCTGAACACTTCAGGGGCATTACAGTCATTTCAGGGAAGCTGCTAACCAAATTGCATGGAGATAGCTTTGTCTGGGACAGCAGGCAGAAATACTTGCAGGCACACAAACGTGCATGTACACACATGCACAAACTTTACATAAGAATCCCTTTAAAAATACATTACCAGGTTAAATTTTAAACGGTGCTTGATGACTCTGAAGAAAATTGAGGGGCTTGAGGATATTTATTTGTTGCAGAGGAGAGAGAAGCAGGAGCTGTGTGTATGGAACTATTCCCTTTCCCAGAGGATCTCTGTAGCCGGCTGGAAGATGAAAAGACTCAGGCTGCAGATGAGTCAGAAACGGGGAAAGGAAAATTTTCAAAAATACGATAAAAAATATGCTTAATCTATTTTGTGTTGCTGTGATTTTGTCACTGCTGGCCTTGGTGGGCTTTTCTGGCTGTAAGAGACTTGATTATTGTTTGTGAGAGCTCAGGGATGGCATTGCAGCATGCAGGCAGCCCAGCCTGCACTGCCTGGATAGCAGAGGCAGTGGGCAGTGGGTTATCACATCCCTTGCATCATTCAAGCCTTGCTGCAGTCATATGTCATTATGCATCCTCAGTCCAGAGATGTGAAGCTGGAGAAGTTGCCAATGCTGCTGCTGCTATAGAACATCCCAGCAGCCAGTCCCTGGTGAAAGGTAGTGAGCTAGCTCTGTTACAGACCTCAGGTTTTTTCAGGGCTTTTTTTTCCCTACTTCAGCTGGCAATGAGCTGCAGCATACAGAGTATCAGTGTGAAAATTCGGGCCCTAACTGTGCTCTTATGTACCTGAATAAAGCCACTGATTCCAGTTCCCACGTCTCTGGCCAGATTATGCCACTTTGGCTCATGTGTTTTAATCCTTTAGGCTTATGCCTGCTATTGTTCTGAGAGAAATATGTCTACCCCAGTGTCTTCTCTGGATGAGTTTTCTTCACAAGCCTGCTCTTTGATGAGATACCTGTCTTAGTCTTGTCACTGTACCTCTGGAACAGTTCCCCCAGTTTACCAAAGAAACTTCAACTATTACCACAGCACCACAGTTTCTCTCCCTCTTTTTTTTAATTATTATTTTTCAACATAACTTGTAGCCAAGATGGTTAAGTTAAAATATGTGAAAAGGAGATATGATTTTTTGGTGCAAGAGGATGATGTTTTTTCAGCTCTAGCCCAGTAAAGACTACATGGAATACTATACATAGTATATCCAGAGTATATGGGATGATCACCAGTGCAAGTTCATGGGACAGTCAGTAACAGATATACACTGTTATAGCAAGGTCATGTATTAAGAGGCAACTTTGGGGTGATGAGTGAGAATAAGTCTGGGAACTGTTCATGTGCCTTTCAACAAAGTTCTGATTTGTTTTATTAGCTTTGTATTCAATTTGTTTGTTGAGAGATCAGATGCTGCCCCACTTTCAAAGATGAGGGATTGTGCTCCTCCTACAGACGACTCTCTTGGAAAACTTGCACCTACAGAGAAGTGAGGCCACGCTCCTTCCCTGTCTCCTTGTCCAGGACTTGCAAAAGTAGGGGCAGGAGACTTGACTGGTCCCAGTGATACAAACTGATCTCATGTGATGTGCTCTAGGATGGCGCTACTTTTTTAGGGTGTTTGGACCACTTGGCACTGTAGTACCTTCAACCTTACCTACCCTGTGATCCTCTGACCTGAACTTAGCTTCAGTAAGCTGGCTGCTAGGCAAAAAAAGAGAATTTTTGGACTCACTCACTCCAGTCCATCACACTCCCTCGTTCCTGTGCGGCACACTGCTTCTGGGAAAAGGCTTTAGACAGAAAACCTTTTAAGTGCTACTGCATCTCTTATATGCAATGTTTAGAACCTCAATTCCTGTTTGACCATGGCAGAATCCTGCAAGGTCCTCCAGTGTCTACCATGAATCATGGCTAGTGATTCTCATCCCAAGTCACATCCAGGCCTGTGGTTACAGCACACAGAGCAAGAACAAGAGGGCAGAATTTGTCAAAGTGTTACATGAATGTTCATGCAAATGAGATGAAAATCCAAATTCCACTGGACAGGGAAGATCATACTGTGAAGTACAGAGAACCAAATAATTCTCTGCCTCTCACAACCCCTCTGTGGCCCACCACATGTTCAGTACAAACTCCCAAAGCACAGCAGGAAGAAACAGCAGCATTCACCTGAGAGATGAAAAGCAGAGGTGCACATACTTCAGACAATGAGGGGATACCCTTTCCACAACTCTCCTCCCGTACGTGTAGGCTAAGGGCTCAGGAAGTTGACACACCCTTCCAGTAAGGAGGGCCTCAAACTCTACAGAAGGTCAGCTACGAGTTTCAAGGCTGAGTACCTAATCAGCAGAAATGTCCCTTCAAGTGCCATGTCCTGTGGCATTTTTCTCTGCTGAAGCTTAGAAAGATCCTGACTCACCTACTGCCTTCATTGTCCTGTTTCAAGGGGTTTATAAAGACCCTGCAGGCAATTTCCCATGTCAGGGGGACTCTGCTGAGGCTAGGGTGCATACTAGAATAGAACTTCATACTGACCCTTCCTGTCATCTAAGACTTGAGCCAGATTGAGACAATGTGAGAATCTGACCATAAAAAATAACCAAAATACAAACAGAAAGTTGGGACAATAAAGCTTTAAAAAAAGATTACAGGAAGAAATCCTGAGATGTGGGGTGGCAGAGAGGTAGAGGGAGACAAAGAAGTTTAGGGTGCTGTGAATCCCAGTATGGATATGCTACATTAATTCAGAGGAGTTTTCTGCAGGAAGATGACAACCGGACTAAGGAGTAGTCACCGACGTTACACCAGCAATGGCTTTGGCTCTGTGAATCCCATGGGATTGGACCCTGTGACAATTCGCTTCTTACTCTGTGGGCCTCCAGATTGGTGTGCTAAGTGAAATAAGGTGCAGCATTCTTTTAAAGATAAAAGGGCTTGTTCAAATTTTACATAATCGTAGAATTATTCTTTACAGTGGATTTACATAGACATTGTCAGTGGGGAATTCTCCCAGCAGCTTCAATTACTGTATTTTCGTGTGCATTGTCTGATAGGAGATGTGCTGGATCTCAAATACCTGCTTACCTGATTAATGTGGATTATTCATCCCATTGTAATTACCTGTGAATTTTAGGGTAGCAAACATGTGAGAAGAATTTGTATAAAAGCCGCAGGATTGTTGAAAGGCACATATTTCCCAAGAATCCCTGTATGCAGGCTGACACATTTCATTCCTTATGGTGATACTCTCTGTGTTACAGCATTTGACTTGATGTAAATGTGATAGTGCTAAGTAATACTGACATGCAGCAGTGAAATGCACTGAAGAACCACTAGAAAACACCTGGCTATTGAATGGCTTCAAAGAGTGAAAGCTTTTCATCATCAATTTAGCTTTCAACAGAACTGCCCTCAGATGTCTGTTGTCTTGGTTTTTTTGTTGTTGTTTTTTTTTTTTTCTTCTAATTAAAAGCACCATTTTAGCTGGTCATGCTTGTGAAGCAGATATCCTGAATTCCCCAGGAGCACAAATGCGTGGTAACAAACACAGCCTTAGCGTGAGACACCATTTTGACAACTAGGTCAGGCTGGCAACTGATTCTACACAGCCTGTGAACAGGTTTTAAGGTAGTTGAGCTGAATGGGTGGGAATTTGTCTTAATGGGATAGATGAACGATTCAGGACTCATGTCAGCATGCAGGGCAGGCAGATCTGAACTCCTCAGCTCACAGGGGGCCAAATGTGTTTTTTGTTTTGGAATTCACGTAGGTACCTCCCTTTCTTTCATGATGAGCACTTTCTTGAAATGCCCAGCCTTCATTTTTACAGACTAGCTAGTAAGGCTGCCAGGGGAAACAGCCCTATGTTAGCATTACCTCCTTGCACACTAACTGATTTGTCTACAGACACAAGGCTTTCTAAAAACAATTTTTGCCTTTTATTTTTAATAGCCAAAATAATTCTGCAGTTAGGATTGCTACTAAAAATAGAGAAGACAATGCAAGCATGACCTCTCTGTGGATAGAGCTCACAAAGACAGACTCTGATATTGGCTAAATTTGGCTGATGGGGATGGAAATACCCTCCTGGATGATATTTACTGACCTTGCAAATTTTCACCAGTGTCGTTCCACAGCTTCAGGTCAAAACTGAGTGAAGTGAGAGTAAAGAGGAGCCTGAATCATCTGAGCTACATTTAAAGTAAAACAGGGTTGCTGATAATAGCTTTATGATCTTGAGCTCATTATAGCCTGTGCAAGCAGAACCATATTGATACATCAAATTGAACATTAACACGAAAAACCCTGTGAGCTGCCTTTTCATTGCTCTGGGAACATGTACAGCCCAGGCCAAGCACAAAAAGCAAACACAAAGAGCTTAAGGAGGTATCTGCTTGATGATGTCCCCATTCACTTCGAAGTTCTGCAGCCACCCTTTTTTTTTTTTTTCCCATCACATAATAGACACAGTGTCCATCATCTCCCTCTGAAAGCCTTTTTTATCATCACTGACCATAATCCAGGGTCACCGCTTCCTGACAGTGATGTATTGTATCTCTGCAGTTAACAACAAAATCTCATATAACCCTTGAAGGACTCAAAGGATTTCCTCTCCTCCTTTGGGCATTGCTTCCATTTACTGTTAAAGAGATGGTGAGGATGGGTTTAGATCTGCACTGATAGGACCCACATCCCCAGACCTGTTTATCGTGTCATCATCAGGTCAGTCTTTTACCTATTTATTCGGTGGCAAATAGGATGTTTGTGCTGCTACCACAGGAAATCTCAATCTTTTACATATGCATGTGTGAACTGAGTCTGGAGGGTACAAAGTTGGAAAGCTGTAACAGTTCCCAGAGTTCCAGTGTGCTGATCCAGGAACCGGTCTCAATTCTGAGCCAATAGACTCTATCTCTGTTGTCCCTCAAGGGGACAAGCCAACGTCTGCCTCTTTGAGAAATCCAGCTCAACTCGTTCTTGAAACACAGTGCCAGACATGCTGACATGCATTGAGTGAAGTGTTATAATTGAATGGTTTGGACAATTTGAGACTTGAGATGTGATGAATACTTCAGCAGAAATCCTCCTGATACTTTCCCTTCATCTACAAAGAGAGTGGGTGGTTTGATATCTGCATCACTACTTACCCACCAAACCTTACTGGGAATAATTAACACCTGATCCAAAGACATAGCAGTTATTTCTTTCAAAAAAAAAAAAAAATCACATACAGAAATGAAGAGATGCCATTTTATTATTAACCTGCCGTGCTGTACAGAAAAAATGTCATCAGATTAAGGACTAGACCCTGCTCTCATTTACGCACATGAAACTTCACTAAATCCAACAGGAATAATGCACACATGTGTGGGCAGGATTTTGCCCATAATCACTGATAGCACCTTTCCTCACAGTTCACATGCAATGTGGTATAAATCTGTCTAAAGCTTTCTGAGGTATACAAAAGTGGTAACATGTTGAATTTGGAGGATGGCAAACAAAAATACAGGTGCTTTGAGAAACGTGTTAAAGGAGAGCTTTTTCTATATGACTTCACTTAGTCTAATGCACTTGTTAATAACGCCATCCTGAAAGTTTCGTCTGGCAATTTGTGTTTAACTGTACTATTGATAGATCTGAAAAGGTTGCCTACAGCAAAATTTGCACAGCACTTCTCATTATAAAACTCCAGCTCTACTGCTTAGAATTTTGCCCTGGTTTTAACTATGCTGAATGAGCTGTATCGACTGCCTTTCTAGGGGAGAATTTTGTTGGGAGGCTGTTGTCTCCCTAATATGTCACCTAATTTTTTTCACTGGTTTCTGAGAACATGCTAAAGGAAAAAAATACAGTTTACTAAATTATAAATAAATTTACAACTCTTTTATGGAGAGCTAGATATTTGACCTTGGACAAGAGATACGCAATTTGACAGAGAAGCTGACTTTAGACAGAGATGGAGCTTTTGTAACCAGTCACTGGGAAAATCTGCCTTAATTCTGCTGAGTTGCAAGCCCTGAAAAATAACAGGTTCATCAATACAAAGAATTTCGGAGAGGCTTTCCAGAGGCTGATTTGAAACTTCAGATACTAAAACCACAATAGATTTCCAGAGTTAGAGGTTGCCCCTACCAAGCCACCACTCAAACATTGTTACATAGCCCTTGCCAGTATCCATGACACCCGTATGAAGCTGGACAGGCAGTGTACTTCCTTGGCCTTCACTACCTTACCTTGCCTGCAGCTCCACACTCTGCTCCACCCTGTTGCCTTTTTTCACCACAAAAAATCACAAGTACTCTTTCTAAAAGGATCCAGTGAGAAGCTGGGGCAAGCTGGGCTTTCAGAAGCTGTCTTGAGTTTCTAACCGTGTTGTGAGTTTGTATCATTTATACCTAAGTAGCCTCACCAGCAGCTGTGAACGCATCTTTCTCTGCAAGGCAGCCTTCAGAGGTTGTAGTTATCCCTAGGGAGTGTGTAGGATTATTGTTGCTGTTATTACTATTGTAGTTATTATTATCATTGTTGTTGTCATTAAGCAATTATTATTTTGTGTGAGCAGAAAATTCTTAAAAAGCAGTACTTTTTCTATTCCTATGCAACGTGGCAAGTTTACCTTGCATTGCCCAATTACTTAGGTCTGGAAGTCCATTCCTCCTTCCCTCAGGGGAGAAGAGGAGGATTGATTTACAGCTGCAAAGCAAGCAGCAGTGAATTCAGAGCTGAGGATACTCCCGCATCCTTCACCCAGAAGCCCCTGCCAGCCAGAGCACTCCCCTGCTGTGGGAGACATGGGGATCTGCCTCCTCCCTCAGCTGCCAAAAGGATATCCCACAGGTGTCAGGATGGAAAAAAGCACAGATGCTTTCAGACACACATGCCCTTCTTCAGGTCTTGAAGAAAGAGCTTGTGTGCCAAAAAATTCGTTTATCTTTAAAATGAGACTCACTGATCTATTTATTCATATGAAGAGGGACAATGTCAAGGGGACGGTGTGGGAGTGCACATACCCAAGTGGAGGTTGGAGCTGGGGGATTGCTCTCAGGCAGAGGAGGTAATTTATCTTGGATCTGCTGATTTTTCATATAGCTTTCAACTTTCAAGACCTTAAAAAAAGAGAAATCAACCAAATTCCTTTTCCAGTTTAGACTAGATTAGGCCTTCCATATCTGAAATAAAGCCTGTAGCTATGGGTCAAATCAGTGAATGAATACAATAATTTTTTTTCTTGTTTTAATTTTAAGAGAAAACTTTTACATAGTGTTCAGTCTGAAGTGAAAGTTTAATTTGTAGTCTTGTTTCAGACAATGTCCTACATCACTACTGCTTGATGGCAACTAACAAAATGTTGGGAGGATAATTTAGGCAACAGCCATTCTACCCAGCACACGTTCTATTAATTGCAGCAAGATGAGAGTATTGGCTTCCCTCTAGCTGGTAAAAATTATATATGAAAAGAACACATGGCTCTGCAGGTCAAATCTCCATCTTGTCCTGCAAGCTGCAATGTGTCATGTCTGTGGAGTTGCACCCACCTACAGAAGGTCTGAATTTGGTCTTGCTTTTTTCTGATGATGTTTCTCTTTAGTAGCTCACTTCATGGTCGTTTAACAGGAACCTAGCACACATGCAGGAGAGGTGTCACAACATCAGTTACCTGAGATTATTGTAAATGATGTGCCAGCACCTGAAGGAGATGTTAGGATGTATGTCAGATCATAATAATAGATACAGTGTTGTACCAGGCAGAACAAAGCCAGATGTATTTATAATTCCTGCAGCTGCAGCCCTGCTATTAGTTAAGTCTAAGAATGGAGCCACTGATAGATTTGTCAGAGATGAGTTGTCTTTCTAACAGAAAGAAAGCGATGAAAGAAAATAAATGGTGACTCCAGTTATTGGCAATAGAGAATCTTTAACCATACATCTTCAATTCAGAGATGGACATATGCATGTGCCTGGCATTTATTCCTCCCCAGATTCCTCAGTGCCATCTGGGATGTGGTCTCAAGCCAGTTCCCTGTGAGAAGGGACAGATACCTCTGTCAGAAATGGTGTAATTACTGATAGTCTCTCCAAGAAGTGAAAAGTTGTGTAGGCAATGAGACTTACTTGTGACTTAGGGTTGTAGATCTGGGGTGCAACATGCTGGCCAGGCTGAGAAAGTTCCTTCTTATTGTGTCTGTCTCTGCTGAAACTTTCTGGAGATGGAAAAAGATTTAGTTTCTTCACATTACACTCAGAGTTGGTCAGAGATTCATGACCTAAATTCAGCAATGAACTAAGGTCCTAGAAACCCTGTAGCCATCTGAGCATCACCCTGTACTGAAACCATTGTACTGCTGCCAGCTCTAGACAAAGAGCTTTCTGAAGCATATTTCATTACTTTTACCCTGTAATTGAGTAACTTCAGTAACTGAATTAGTTTTCCACCTTTAAAACAAACAGAATTGTACATGTCTACAAGTCTGGAAGGTAATCATCAGGGATCAGCTGCCGAGTCAGGCTCCTAGGATGAGAGCTGATTACTCAGACCTCATCATGAATATTCAGAGATGGAAATCAGAATGCAGACAGTGGATTGAGGTGATCAGGTAACACTGGTTTCAGAAAAGGAAGCTGCAGAGGGAGAAAAACTAAACACATTTTCTTCTACTTCTTACGATTATGCTGCTGCTGATGATGATTAAGAAGAAATGGCATTAAAGTGTGTTAGGTCACTTAGATATTCACAACCAAACTAGCCCAGGGATGAATGCAAGAGCCCTGTTGTGCTAAATTGGGGTGTTTGAACATGTAAGTTATTTTGCAATAGAAAGTTTTCTAGTAGTCTTCAAGGAAAGGAATACATAAAGACTACAGATGATCTCCACGCCTTTATGGACAGTTCAAAATGGATGTGTTTTTGACTATAACACAATTTTGATTGTGGCACTTACCTTGACCTATCAATAACAAAAATTGCTAAAATTAGGAATCAAAAAACCTACAGCAAACCACGTTGGAAATAATATTTAGAGGGAATAAAATTTGTACATTTAGATTGAAATCCTAGTGTAATACTAGAACCTGTTGATAACATAAGAGCACATATGAAAGGAATCAGTGTGTGGTTTTGGTTAAAACATCTTAGAAAAGTGAAAAATACTCCAGCTGTGTAAGTCTAGAAAAAACTGGGCATTTTTAAGCCTGCCTTTTTGTGATTCTTAATGTCTATGTGCATAATTCCAAATCAAACATATTCACATTATTAACTTTTATAAGTTTATTAGTCTCAGTGCTAATGAAACCATTCATCCTTTGCAAATGCACATGGCTCCCTAATGAAACTTCAATAGATGGATCAGCAGTTAAGTGAGTACATTCAAATGTTTATGCCAAATTCTGTTTTCTGCAGTGAACAGGGAGACCAAATCCCTTCCAAGCAGATTCTATACAAACCAACCAGCAGATGCAATGATGCCACCTATGTAATGAAGATTCCCTTTACCTACAAAATAAAAAATATATTATATAGGATTCTGATATTTAATTTTTTTTTTCTTTTGGCTTGCTCTGATGTCAGTCAGAGTAATTCCACTTGAAATAACAAAAATAAAAACTAGTTAAATATATGGTAAAATGAGAAATCAAAAAATCATAAATATAGTGGGAAAATATTTTTTACACTGTTTTCACCCTTTCTTTGTTGACCTGCAGTTCAGTTTTCTTGGTGTGTCTATGTTTGGATGTTATAATGGGAAGTAACTGATACTTCACACTACAGAATTTATTTTCCCTGAAGACTTGGTGGTTTTTCTCAATTCTCAATTTAGAAAGCAATACCAAAAAGGCACTTCTGAATTTGGGAGATTCAGCACTACTATTTTAAGTCCCCAAAGCAAACATTTGTGTCTCGACATTGCAATATTTTTGAGTTTTTTCTTTAGCATGATTTTTTAAAAAAATATACACAGTTTGGGACTTCAGGATTCATTTTCAGGAATTCAGAGAAAATCGAGTTTTATTATTAAGCCAAGCAAGACAGAAAAATGCGTTTGCTTCTGGACTATACATTTTATCTTTTTTTTCATTATTTTCTACACTGAGGTATAAATACTGTGCCTGTAGCCAAATACATATGTGCACAAAACAAACAGAAAGCATCCTTAAACCAATGAAGTATTTACTTTTTTTAAGACATTTTAATCCTATTAATGGTAAATTATATTACCTATTGTGAAAGCAGACATGAAAGAAATATCTGAAGCATGCAGTTAATTACGATACCAAGTGAAACATAATATTTATGCTCTCCTTGTGTAGCTGGAACAATTTTTCTTTCACTAACTGTGAGTCATCCACTGATTGAAGTCTTGAAACTGATGATGAGAGAGTTGGCTGGCATATCTGCCATAGAGGTTTCCTTCTACAGATAATTAATACAAAAAAAAAGGACCGGGTTTTATTCTTTTATATTTCAGTTGTCTATTTTTTAAACAAAATCTCCTCCTCCTGCTCCTTCAACATATCTCTCTATTTAGAGGTTACATGTTTAAGAATAATAAAAGACATCAAAGTCTCTGATAAAGCTGGGGAATGAGAATTTCTCTGAACAAGGGCCTGAACCACAGTTTCATATCAAGGTTGCATTTCTCTGTCTGAACATTAGAAATATTTGAATAAGAATTTTTAAATGGTCCATTTTAATGAGTGAGCTCAGGACACAATTTGTTTAATTACCTCAGTTCGGAATCCCCCCTTTTCTCCAGGAGGATGAAAGTGTTCAGATAGCCAATTCCTGTTAAAATACCCCTCTATTTTAAGAGGTTGCCTTCCTTGCATTGTCTTGCTTAGCTTTGGCACTTGTTCATATTAGGTGCTTGCAGTGTCTGCTTAATTAGCAAACCAATGCAATTGTGTTTCATTCTTATGGCCTTGACTCTGTATTCCAAGCCAGCATCAAAGTTCTGTATGGCAGAGCATCTTGTGCACCACACCCTATTTCTCTGGCTGTTTTCTACATTATTTATTTTCCTTTCTTTTTCTCTTTTTGATCAGATTTATATTTTTCTATTTTATTTTCTTATTAATTCATTTGGCTGGTTTTTTTTCACTCCTTTTCCTTCCCAAAGGATCCTCTCATTTCACCACTTGCTTCTGAAAAGACTTGCTTTGAAAATTTGTTCATATACACGGATGTAAAAAGTTACAAGAAATAAGCCAGAAAGGTGTTCTGTGAGGAGTGCAGCTGTTCTCCTCCCCCAGGAAAACTAATTCATCAGCTCTTTGAAACAGACTGTCTTAATTGTTTAGAAACTACGAGCTACGGATTTTCTTTGTTAACCTAAGTGCTCTGCATAGAAAAATCGTCTAGTGTTACAAGTAGGAGGCAACCCCTTGGCACTCATGATTTCAGTTAAGTTTTTCATTCCAGCCTTAATAATTTTATGGGTTTCAGGTGTTTAAGATCCTCTTTTCAGGTTTTAGAGAAAACAGTCTCTTCCCTTTGTAGCAAGATTTTATAAAATTCCTTTACACTGTGACAGATCCACTGAAAAACTGGAGTTTGTCTGTTGAATAATTTTGAAAAATCAGTTTCTGTGATCCTCACTTCAGTTCAGAGGGGTTCCCTTTCTGTATTGATGGCACCCACCCCAACCCTGCTGACAAATAGTAATCTAGAGATGTGTTTCAATTGCATGAAGCCCATGGAGGGATGGAGATGGGTACAGTCTTTCCATTGTCTTTGGACTGACTGGGCTTTGGCACCAAACACAAACACAAACACAGCCTCTATCAGAGACTGGCCCCAGCACTTCTTCATTCCTTGGCATATCAGTAGCCAGACAGGTGTTATCTGATTACATCTTATATGTGGTTACACACCTAATCACCCAACTCCCAAGGAGAAAAGAACCACTTGCTAAAATGATACAAATTTCAAGATACTGTAAGAAAATCTGAATGTCTAATATCTCCAACACAGTTCCAATTTTCCTAATGCATGACTCCACTCACCTTACCTAAATATTCACTGATAATTTTTCTCCATCATTCTCAACTCTGTAAGCTTTTAGGGACAGTCATCGTAAATCAGCATTTCATTGTTTCTGGCTATGACCTCCTTACAATAAAAAAGATGTTATCAATTAAAAAGTAAGAAATGCAGTATGGTCTGAAGGGCACCATTGTAGAGAATACTATCAAACTACAATATAAGGCCCATGCAAATTCACTGCTGTTGTCTATTTCATAAAAAAAAGCTAGCAGTAGTAAATGTACAGCAGCATAAAAAGGCAGTGATAATACAGGAAATAAAAGGCTCTCTAATCCCTAGTAGCAATTTGCACTAAACAATAGGAATAAACTCCCTGTTAAAATTTTGTTCTAGGAATTTACAATTGCCTCCTCTTCTCCTCCTGCTAGAGTGAGTTCTGGTATCCCAGTTCATTTTGCTAGCAGACATGACAAGGAAGGGTCAGCATGTACATACAAGTAACTAAATGCATATGAGACATATGAAGGACACCGGTGTCCTGCAAAACCCATTAAACTTTTATAGATTTCATGATTTCCTTTGAATAAAATCTGTTAAATCAGCTTTTATCTGAATAGCACCCTCAAGAAATAATTTTTTTTTCATACATCTCAAATTCTCATTTAATAGGTCTCTTTGCAAAGTATCGAGGAATCCAGTCAATATTCAGCTGTAGTGAATAGCATGACTTGAGTGACTAAACTGACATCTCATGACCTTGCAAACACTGGCAGAGGAACAAAATTCCAGTCAAATGTCTTCTCTGAAAATGGACATTTTGCAAATAGGAGCCAAAATAGTCTCCTTATTTTTTGTCTCATAGCAGCCTTCCACATAGCTGTGGTTATCATATTCTGACCAGTTTGTGCTCCATTTCTGCAGCAGTGAATCCCACTCTATGGCCAGGCAGCTTGCATCCCAGGCAGTTGAAGATTCACCTGCAGAAGGCTACTTTTGCCAAAGCCTGTGTAAAAGGATGGCATGAAAGCAAAGCCAGAAGCAGAGACAGACTGGCCCACACAGCCTGACCTGTCTCCTCCTGAACATCTATTGAAACTGATTGATTTAATGCCTTGCATCTGCCAAACTGTCACTCAAGCCAGAGGGGATTTGGGTGAAGACAGGGGCAGCATTGTAAAAATGAGTTTGAGCATTAGTTTACTGATCTCCTAGGTACAGCAAAATTGGCTTGTTGAAAAAACTACGCCTGCAATAGAACAGCTTCCCTAAATGGGGAACAAGAAGGGAAGGGGGAAGTGCTATTTGAGGAGTTAGTAGATTTCTTCCCTTGATTTGTGCCTGAAAGAAAAAAATATCCCAGCTGTCTGCTGCATTGTGTGAACATATACATGCATTTAAATTACTTATATCATTACTTACAGATGTAATTGTGAAATATGTTCTTTTGCATTCAAAATTAGGGGCAGAACAGATGGTGAAAATTCAGTTTAAGGCAATATGTCCATTAAAATAACCCATACTGTTTATGTATTATAACAATAGCAGTCTTCAGCATGGCTGAGATTTCTAGCAGTGCTAGATTATGATAGAAATACAAATAGGCTGTAGAACAAAATTCAGTATGACTGAAAATTCACCCAGAAAAAAAAAAATTGCTGATTTCTCTTTGGTGATCATCAGCAGATGAACTCCATTCTGCTTCCTACTGCCTTTTCAGTACTGACCTCTTTGTAGCAAAAAGTGATAAACTTTCTGGAGTTCATGGCCTGCAAAAGCCTGCTCCATATTCCATTCACAGAGACTCTCAAAATTTTGCAAATTCCTCAGCTGGGGTAATTTATATCTAAAAGAGCGTACATATTATATTTATATTTTCCATGTGAATATATATGTATATGTATCCATATATATGTTCTTGCTATAGAAAGAAGCCACACAAGGAGTAAACAAATCTCAGCTTTTGCCTCTGGAGTGTAAGTTTCACACCCTCCTGAACATGAAGAAAAGCTTGCAAATGTGAGCCAGGTGCTCAGCAAAGGCTTAAAAAGCAGCAAGCTGTTAAGCCTACCAAAATGTTCTTTAAAAAAAGTTACATAGCTTGAAGCTCTGCTTAGTTTTTTGCTAATAACACTGAGTATTGCCACCACTTTTTGGTCTTCAACAATAATTTTTCTAAAGCCAGTCCAATGACTATTAAAAAAAAAAAAAAAAGGAAAAAAAAAGAGGAAAGGTGGATTTTATTTTGGACTGAATCACCTGTAAGTAAAGTACCAAAAAAATACTCCATGTCCTTCATTTGCTTGGCATCCAGCACAATAAAAATAGAATAACATTATAACAGCCATGAATCTTAGGTCTTGCCATAAAATCTGGCACAGTCTACATCACTTTGGATAAGTTATTTCTATTCTACTTTGTTCACTTGAACATGGTAAAGTAGTTAACAAGAACATTTATCCTTTTCCTTTATTCCATCAGTCCTGACATTTCAAGCTATAATTCCCCCTGCATTGAATATACATATTTTCTGTTCATTCAAGCAAAAAAAAAAAAAATGATGCTTAACTTTTGAAGAAATTATGATGCTTTGTGAGAAGTTTAAAGAAAGACAAGATTTGACTTTGGCATTTGTACAGCACTGAGCACAACAAGAATCACATCTCAAACACATTGTATTAAGCAAGGATTAGAATGGTATGTCTTCATGTCTCACACAAGAAAAGGAGAATTTACTCCAAGCAAGACAGATGCAGGAACTCTTAAGCAATAAGCTCAATATCATACCTACTGGAATTTGATAAAATGCATTTATCTGTGGGGCACTGCTCCTTTAAATCCTACTCATAAATACGTGACTCTCTTCAGAGTGTTTCTCCCATGGGCTTCTAGAACAGCTGAGAGTTAGAAGATTATAAGAGAAGACTGAAAGTACTTAATTTTTTTATTCCTTTAAACATTCAAGACATTTTAAAGAGTCTAAGTTCATCATCAGCAGTGTTAATATGCAAACAAAAATAAGCATTAACCATAAAAGTAACAAAGATTTAAAGCAGTAGTCCAAATGTGTGCACGAGAGTGTGAGAGGAATGATCAAGTTCAAAGGTAGAGCTTGATGAACCGTATGAGAGGACAGAAGTGCTTCAGGAGGTACTTGTATTACACTTGTGTTTAAATACACAATGTACATCCTCCACTGCATCATTTTTAGGGGCTGAGAAGTAGCTTTTTCTAGGTATTGATTCAAAGCTTGATTTCCTTACTTTATGTTTGCTAAGTTTTGCATTCTTCTAGAAGTACCTGGGATAGGTTTGAATCTTAATATTATCTGGCTATAGTACAAACAGCCAACGTACCATCATCTTATCTCTTTCTCTTCCTCTTTTCCAGTAGCACATAGCATTTTTTGTGCATTTGGGCCCTCTGTACAAAATGTCTCAAGTTGTTATTGAAGTAGGGGTAGGATAATTTATAACTTCTGGATTTACTGTCTATGATAGGACCAGATTTAACCACTTTCATGGTCTTTTCAGCCCTCTGTTCAACTGCTTTATTTCCAAGGCTCACAGACTTTGTAGTGAAGTTGATCTAAAGGGTTGATGGAAGACTATTTCAGCCTGGGTCTCAAGCTTCCCTCTCCTTCAAAAGCACTAAAAAACTCCTGCTTTATGATCTATGCTTTTCAGGTTGTGTCTACATTTTTGTAACCTTCTAGATCCAGATGACATCTGGAGGAAAGTATTTGACTCATCTGAATTCTCTAGTTCTCTTAATTACTTTTTAAGAAACAGTATTATTAATCATCTATCTGAAACAGCCAGTAACCCTTACAAAATAGATTTAATTACTAAGAGGTCCAAACAGAGCAGAGCACTCTCCACCTTTTAAGTTGGACAAGTGAAATCAAATGTTTTATAGCAGCAGCAGAATCCTCCATTGATCTTGGAACAGCTGTTAATAAAGCTAGGATCAGCAGCAGAGTCATTAATTCAAAGAAGAGTTAACATGGTGTAAATGGGAAATGCCACTAGTAGCAATGAAATAGTCCCCATTTGTCTTTAAAACAGCAGGTTTTTAGATACAAAGGTGTCCAGCATCCTCTTTCTAATTGTTAAAAATGTGATGTTGTTTATGTTAAAATACATCACTAAAAAGTGGAAAAAGAAAAACCATTGGAGAACTTGTGCAAGCTGTTGATACACTTGCTTATTAGGTGACTCCTGATAATCAGAAGAGTGTGTGCATCCATATGCTACTGTTATACTGCAGTTAACTTTCAGTAACACTTTTTGTTAAATGGGAATAGCAACCTTTAATTAGGATTTGGGGTTTGGTTCTGAAATTGCCATACACCTGCTTATTCAAAACAGATGTTTTATCTGCAGTGCAGTTTTACTCATAATATGTTATGACGGCAATAGCAGGTTGCTAACAAAATACAAAGGAAAGGCAATATCTACTCGCTGTGTTCTCTTCTATGAGGTTAATAAAGTTGACTGATTAGGAATATCAGTTTGCTTTTACCAACACCTGACTATGTTATCACGCCACATTATAATCTATGTGAGTGTATCATTCAATGCTCTGATACTGAGAATCTAATTCAGTTTTAGTCAGAAAACAATTATAAAATGGCTTGGCCTTTATGTTGCACTTCATTTTTGTAGTGTTTCATGCATCATCAGCTTCCCACGTATTACACATCTCCATCCCCATTTTACAGACAAAAGAAGCTGAAGCACTGTCCAACACTGAAGCAATGCACTGGCCTGGCCAGCCTCAGGCCCAGAGCACTACAAACACAACAAATACAGTGAAGTTTCCAAAGCCTCACCCTCAAGTAAGGCAATTCCTTTCCTGGGTACACTCAGTAAACCCCAAAGTTAGAGGAAGCAAGGCAGGAAAGCCATGAAATATCAAAGGGAACTGTTCTGGTCTCAGACCTGGTATGTGGGAGGGAATGTTTCCAGAATTACTTGTTCTGCTTTTGTAACTCTCTTAAAAGGTAGAAAACGCTTCTGATGCACAAAGAATGAATCAGTGCACTTAGGACTTTATCCATAATTTGCTTATAAAGTGCAGTCAGAATTCTAGGTAAGATGAGAGTCCCAGCTAGTCCCTGAGTGGTGAGAAGCCTGGAGATGTCCCAATGTCATGAGTCAATTTTGCCTCTCATGAACTGAGAAGGTTGTCCTGACACCATGGATAAGCCACCTGAGCAATTTGTGTCCCTTCCCTGTGGAAAAATGAGGGCTGTCAGCAGAAGGCAGGAGAACAGTGCTGACATTTACCCAGCCCAAGTGGCAAAGGTGATGCAATACCAAGCACTGAAGCTTCACAAAACAAACATTAGCATGCCTCTCTGCTTCAGCCTTGCAGCATTTAAGCAGAACATTGTCACGCCTTCTGTGTCAAGAATTTAAAATCATTATATATGAGTATCAATTTATTTTATAAAGATACCATGTAGGCTTCTAATGTTATATAGATATTAAGTTATACAACGAGAAAGGAATTACTAAGAAGCAAATTTTCTACCATATTAATGCTTTCTATGTAACAATTAAAAAATCATATTTCAGTTGAGAAAGGTGTATCTAACCTGTAAACTTTGAGCTTTGTTTTCATCCAGTTTGGAAAATTTGCTTCAATCTGACCTTCTGTATTATATTTGTTGCCATCCAGAACAATAGTTTGGTGGTCTCTATCTGGACTCTTGCCTTTAATGGAGTAGCTGTATAATTTCCAAGAATCCTGTAATGAGTAAATTAGCTTTGTTACCATGAACCTGTTCTCAGCCTAAAAAGTTAAACCATCATCAAATGAGTAGAATGCTTGCCCTCTTTTTGTTTGCTTTTTATCACTTATCTTTTTTGCAAAATGTTTTTTATTTTAGTGTCAGACTGTGAGAAAATACAGGTTGTAAAATTATTATGTATTGAATTCTTCTCTGGATAGGAGTTTCTTTGTGGAGGAAGATTTTTGTGATCTGACATTCAGCAAAGCCATCTTCTAGGCTCCATTTCATTGACAGGCCAAACCTACATGTGGCTACACTTTGACTTTTGGATGTAGAGATGTAGAAAGTAAAGCACCTGTTTAAGTAATTTGCTGAATCAGGGCCATAGTGAACTGAAACATCAAAAAAATATGTAAATACAGGTTTATAGCTTAGCAGAATGAACATGCTCGATGTATAACTGAATGAAGAGTTTATTGAGTGAATCTCATCTCTCTTTGTGTCTGCTTTTGGAATAGCTGTGACCACATCCTGCTTTTTTTTTTAATATTTATTTGTTATTTGAATGTAGTCGTCAACTACTTTTACAGATTTCTTTCCATTTTCTGGTTTGATTATTTAATATTTGAGATTTATTGCTTGATGGGATGCCTACTGAAAGGACTGGAAACATTCCCATTGGCTTCAAAGGACAACGAATTGTGCCTGAAGCCCTGGTACAGCAAAGCATTTAGACACGTGTTTAAACATTGATGCTTTCAATGGGACTTGAGCACATGTTTAAGATAAAGCATGTGCTGTGGGCTTTGTTGCATAGGGAAGCACTTCAGCACATTCTTAAATGCTTTGCAGAACTGGCACTACAACTACCTCTGCTGCTAGCTACATTTTTTACTTTTATGGTGAAAAAATAAAAGCAGTAGAAGAAGTTACTTTGACATAAAAATATATCCAGCCTTGAAAGGGTGGATTTGCCTCCTGTTTGTTCATAAGAAAGTTTACACACACTATGATCTGTTTTTGAAGAGCAGAATTTAACACTATCTTAACTGGAGATGAATAAATATTTTTCTATCCCTTTTCAGCAGTTTTAGTCTGGCACTTGTTTAAGGTGTTATTAATGTGCACATTTAAGAAAATCTTAGATCCCTCAATAGTTCTCCATCATGAAATGCCTTTTTTAGCATGTAACAACTTCTGCCTACTACTCACCATGCACTTTTAGTTGTCTCCCTGTTATCACTTCAAATACTTTCCAGAGAGTGAAGAAGGAACAAGAATGCTCAAATAAGTGTTGTCTTCTCTAACCTTGTTCATTTGCATTAAGACTTTCTTAGCTCCCCACTCCCATACACATTTCCCTGTGAAAGTGAGGGGAATGTGCCTCTGTCAACTATTTATCCTTCATTAGAACTAAATATCAGCCTAAACAGACAATCAAGAAATGCAAGATGCTGAGTCTTAAAAATTTGTTTGTTTTTTTTTCCTTTGGAGAACAGAGCCTGTACCAGATGAGATGAACACCATCATACTTCAGCTAAAACACGAGTACCCAGGAGCTACAGAAAGTGTTAGTCAGTCCAAGGCTCAAAAACCTCATGTTTTTTTCTCAAATGAAGCATGCAAAGAGAAAGCTTCCCCAGCAAATGAGGGTGGTCATGTTCCCCTGCTCACAAAATTTCTGAAAGAAATCCTGTAGAGTTTCAGAAGAGTAAACCTGTACCACTCACAGATGAGTTTGTCTTTGAGCTTCAGTGAAGTGAACAGTGAATATATTTAAGCATTTCCAAACTGTCTTGGGCAGTTTTAATAGTCTTGACTATGCTTATGATGCAAATAGTGTAAGAATTATATTAAACAACCTTAAAGTGCTTTTTCTCTGTAACTGGAACATGTGGTTGCAATTCCTATTGACATATCCAGCCTAGCTGTAGTAATTGTGCAGCCTGATGGAGTTAGAGCCCCAGCTTGCCCTGGTGAAACATGCTGACATGGTCGAAGGTGAGCAGCCACTCTGCTCATGCCAGTATTTCAGCTCATTCATTTAAAATCTGGCTTTGATATAATTACCTCAAATACAACCACAGATTAAGATTGCAGAAAGGAACAAACTTGAAACACGTCCACAGGAAGTCATGCTACTTTAATGATACTGATAAAAATCCATTTAAGAGTTGTCTCAAACCTAAAATCTTAAAAAAAAAAAAAAAATCAGAGAGCTACTGATAGTCCAAGGCTAAATATATGAAGATTAGACTCAAAAGAACAGGAGACTAGGAAAGACAGAAGATCATTCTGGCTACCTCATGTTTTCAGGTACTTTTAGCTTTGAGCCTTTAAAATCTTTCTTCAAAGCATTATCTTTTTTAAGAAAAAACTTTTTTATTTGGTTGCTGCTCTTCCCCAAGACTTGAGGGCTTGTTGTTGTTTCATCAATAAAATGGAAAGAATACTCAGAAGCACAGATTTTGCTGAACTAAAATTATGAATAAGCAAATTTTTTTCATAGATACTGAGGAGAAGTTATGGAAACATGATGTTATTAAAATAGTTTCCTCTTTTCCTACACCTTATTTTTAATCTGTCTCAGATGACCTTAAACTTTTTTGCCTAGAAACCTAAACAACATCTCCTTGAGGAACCTTCCCTGATCAAAATCAAAGGTTTTCCAGCCAGCAGGAAGCTCAGATATGTTCTGACCATATTTGTGTTCATTTTTTCAGGACATGGGTTTCCCCCTCTGCATGCTGTAGTGCAGAGTGAACGTGAGCCCATGCCAGCTCCTGCATCTCTGGCTACTTTCTGAAGAGCATGAATGGCCTTTGAAACCAACACTGGTAAGGCTTCCTGGGATGATTTTGCTGCTTCTATGTTGCAAGTGCTAGGGGTTTGGAGTTAAGGCAGAAGATACCTTTTGTATTTATTAGAAATATTTTGAAGACAAAATAAATAAAAAAGAAAAAGTAGAAAGGAGTCAAACAGGTAATTATTTGTAAAGGAAAAAAACCTATTGATTTTCCTTTTGATACACAGTCTAAATTATCCCTCAAGAAAAGTAGTAATGCATCTTTAAACAGATTTATTACTTTTAACAGTAAAAAAGTGGCTTATTTAACTTCAATGCCATTACTGTTTTTATTTGATACAGAGATGGAATGCAAATGCAGACACTGGAGAGGAAGTTTGATTTGGGGATCAAAAAGATTCAAGGAGATTTGAGGTCCCAGAAGACTCTAGAACTCTTCCACAGCTTTCATTTTTCCTCCCACTTTCCAATATTCAGGTCCCCAGCTCCCCATCCCTCCTGTCTGTGTGTCCAAGAAGACTCCTTTATCCCACAACTACAGGCTCAGCCGTTCCTTGGAAGGCAATGTTTTTCCTGCACAGGTGTCCAGTACAAGATGTATACACTGTTTTCTACTCCAAGTTGTCTCAGAGACCCTCAGATCTGAAGGCAAAGGAAATCCATCAAATCAAACCCAAGATTACACTATTACCATAGAATACTGATTTATTGTTGGGACTTCACACTGATTCTTTTCTACCCATCTGCTGCTTTTGCAGGTTTGTTTTCTTCCCTGGCATTCCTAATAGTTCATCCATAAAGGTAGTCCATAAACCAACCTTCCGCACAAGGAAAGTTAAAGGCAGAATTACAGCGTGTTACAGTACAAAAACCCCTGCAAATGGCTATGATTTTCCAAAGTATAACCAGGTGTCTGGCTGGCTAGCTGGCTGGCTGGATGGATGCATGACAAAAGAGAAACTCTGCATAGTGTCATTGCCAGTGAAGTTTAGACAGACTCTGTTTCTCACCTTTGAGCTTCAGGTTGAGATTTACTTGTATTTGCTGAAGGAAAAGACACAGCAAAATTCCACCCAGAGAAGACAGTTCATCATGATTCTGCATTCCCAGCATTGTCTCCTCCCACCTTTTCCTGAGTCTGTTCTCTGGAGTCTAATGACATAGATGCATTCACTCTTCAAGCAGACTTTGATGGGAGTGTTAACTTGTGTCTCTTCCTTCTATCCAGGAATGTGCATAAACTCTGTGAGACCCTGATCCCCCAAAACCTCAATATCAGTTTGAAAAGGTGGGCTGTACATTCAGGAGTTTTTAGGGAAAATCTGACAGACACCCAGACTCACTCAAGTCTGGTCTCTTCTTCTTAGGAACACCAGGAAAAAGACAAGAGTCAGCATCAGTGGAAATGCTGTCTCTTGTGGTGATAAGGAAAGGCTTAAGAAAACTGTTTTGACTTTTACCAGTCTTTTGAAAGAGAAACAGCAAACACACATGAAGGTAATTCTCTTTTAAATAATGTCTTTGTGCTTGAATGGCAATGGGGCAGGAAAAGAGTGATACACACAGATTAGATCACAAATACTTGTTCTGGGAGATTACATGCATATCACAAAGTGATATTACTGGTATCCTGGTGATCCTAGTGTATCCCTGTGGGGTACAACACAATGTATAAAACACAATGGCAGTAAGGGACTCGGAGTGTTTGGAGATTCTATAACCAAAATCTGGTTCCAGCCAGTCGATGTGATGATAATGTGTAAATACACATACATGCATACATGCATGGATGAGCAGCAGTGATGTGCTATTCCATGTCAGCTATTGCACTGGAACCTTTGGACAAGATGGAAGATACAAGCACCAGTACTGGAGCAGGGAAGACAGGAGGAACACAGGATGAAATAACAATTCTATGTTCTTATTCTCTCTCATACTCAAGGACCTTCATGCACATTTGCACTCTCTTGATATCTGCAGAGAGCAAAAGGGAAGGCAGAAAAACAATGTGTAGACAGCTATATAAAATAAGGATTTCTTGTTCAAAAAACCGAAAAAAGTTCAATATCCTGTCCATTGTTTTATATGCACTGAGAGAAATACCAAGAGCAGCTTATAATATGGTTTGTAATGAATTAGAGTTTTTCTCTTGCACTAAAAAAAGTGTTCTTCTTTCAAAGGAGTAGTAATCAAAATTGTACGCCACCTCACCTCCAAGAAGAAGCAAGAGAAAGGTTAGGCAAAAAGAATCTCTGGTTTCCTTTTGGCCTCATGGGATTGTAATTCTTGTGTCCTAGCAATGCCAGTGATTCCGAAAAGGTCAGAATCCACCGTATCACTTTTCCAAACCATATCAAACAGTCTTCAGTCACTAAGGAGGATCTGACCCAGATTTTGTCTCTTTCTTCTTAGCTCTTTGCCTGTACCTTTTGAGCATCTACTTCCCCAGGCCAACTTCCTAAGCCTCATCGTCTCCCCCTCATGTGCCAAAATAATCTTATTGCTTTCAGGTCTTTTACTCCCTTTGATCTTTCCTTCTCTGTGGACATATTGCCTTCTCTTTCTTTTCTCCCAGAACCCCACTTCTCCTTTCCTGTAGATCCTCCAGGTTGATTTCTTCCTTATCCTTGTATTCCCTCAGGTTTTTCCCATATTATAGACTCAAGACCAAACTCTTTATTACAGTTTTTTACCTTAGTAAGAGTGGGGGAGGGAACAGGGAGAAGGTCTGCAGCTTTTCCAAACGTTGTGTTGTTGGGAATACTTCCCTTATTGTGCCTGTCTAAAATATAGTTTATACAGGTGGCAGAATGAAATGTGCCATCTCGTAATTAGTCCCACATGCACTGCAGGCAATTTATCATCAAAACAATCAGCAGTCACCATTTGATTCAGTGAATACCAGAGACTATCAGAAAATTGAGCTGAGGAAAAGGATGAAAAAAAAAGATAGAGCACTTTGGCTTTTGTAAATTTTTTTCTCCTTTTTTTTTTCTTCCACAAAAATATCATTTTCCCTCTAAAGTAGTGACTAACCCAAATGACTCCATAATGAATAGATTCACAGAAGAGCTGTTGTGTTGGCCTTTACAACTTTTCTTTCCCTCTAAATTTGTTGTATTGGACTTTCTTGTATACTTAATAAACTGCTTCAATAACAGCAATCAGCACAAATGTGATACTGGTGAGGAGGTGTCCTTTTTCTTAGATGAGCGCTGCTGTTGCTCTTTTTAGTGATGGCGAGACAGATTGTTCTGTCTCTTTTGTGCAAGAAAATAATGGGAAAACCAAGAAACTTTTCTGTTACAGTTGCTCCCAAAAACTGCTCAGTGTTTCCCCTTCTGTACTTCAATAGCTGCAACTCTTCCCTATCCCAGCCTGTTGCAACCCCTCCTTATACCAGATACTGCTAAAAAACCTCACAAGCCAGCCTTTAAATTTTTTTCCGCCATATGTTACAAACTGATCATTAGTCTATGAGTCAAACCGAGTTTACTTTTTAAACAAACGATGTGTCAATAAGACGAATGTTCCAGTGTTAACTTCAATTACCATAGACATGCCTGCTGATGGAGAGCGTTTGATCTATTGCTACTTCTTCAGGGCAACTTCCTTTCGCAAGAAAGGCTTGTATTGCTGTGTTCTCTCTATCCTCTGCTTCCATTCTATCAATGTTCCTTTTGTTTCAGAGGCTCTTCAGTTAAATTAATATACTGATCAAAAGCAGAGAACTGAGTTCAGACTGCACTTAGTAAATCTAGAGCTGCCTGAAAGATAAATTGCACAGCCAGAATTCATCCTTTGAGGTGAAGTTTCACAACAGGTAGATAGGTGAAGGTCATGTTATTTTAGCCGCTATATACCATGACCTAAATGATTGTTCCAAAATAGTGCAACATTTTACTACTGCATTGTTGAACAATAGCTATGTTATGCACTTACCAGAAGCCAATATATCCTACATATTCTGCTATTTAACATAAAATACCAAACGCAAACAAAACATTTCTGTATCCTACTTTGGACAGTGAAAGTCATCTGTGATGGTCCCAGACTGAACTTGCTGTATAAAGGTCTTTAAGTACAGGAGCACAGGCCACGGCAAACACAAAATCACACATAAAGGACATTCAAAGAAACTTGACTTACTCCACTTCACTTAAACACTTCCTTCAGAGTCGACATTAAAATAGCAGTCTTTCCCTAGCTCTTAGATGAAACATTCCTTGGCTATACATGTGCAGCACACAGCAAAGTGCTATCATCTGCAACGGAGTGTTTACCCCACATCGACAAGACAAATAAACAACGATCCTTCACAGCTGCTTTAAGACCAGTATTTTTCTCTGTACCCTTAAGCACTGACAGAGGAAACAAACAAGGCACCCAGGAACACACAAGCCTGCTCTGCCATCGGATGTGGGGGGGAGGAAGTCAGAGCTAGGAAGAGCAGTCAATCATCGTCCTTCCTAGTCCTCAGCCCTCTCTCCTCAGCCTTTTCAAGTAGTCCTGCTACTGCACACAGCAGAGAGGTCTTGAGCAACACCCACACTCCTCCCCGTCCGAGCAGAGGCTGGACAATCCTCCTTGTGGACACACGTAAGCTCTTGCTCATAAGGCACAGAAATTTTTGGCTCACATGGAAGTTACTCTACCATGTGGCACATGGACAGACATTTGCAGCTTCTAGGTCAGGGTGGGTCCAAAGGAAGGTCTCAAATCCACATAATGCACCCTATTGCAGCCAAACAGTAATAAATTGGAAGACATTTGAGAAAAGTCTCATTTTTGTTAAACTCCTTATATCTATCTGTGCCAATAAAGACGTAAGAAAAGGAATGAGTGGAGGTCCCCAGCTCCCAGCTGTATCTAACAGACCATGGAGACTGTGGAGGTGGTTGGCTCCCCTGCTGTTTACAAACCAGCACTGGTGGGCTGTTAGCACCGGAAGCAACAGTACTTCACCAATGTCATCACTTAACAATATAATATGACAGCATGTATAGAACAGATTAGCATAAATCAACATAATACCCACTTTGCAGCATTAGTATTGAAAACTTTTATCCTCAAGTAGTGGGGAGGACACAATATGTGATGAATTGTAATGATTTTTCTGAAGTGCTCTCACATGGCAGAGTATGTTTGCACAGTATGTACATGTGAAACTGCACACACACGTATATGCATAATATTGTATGTTATGGCACTAGTTTCTAACTATAACATTCCAATATTTCTGTGATCTTTTCTTAGACTTACAAAACGAGACGTATTTGCAGGATCCACCACATGGGGAAGGGTGGAATTAAAGGGGGTGTGTGTGTGTGTGTGTGTGTGCGTATGTAGCCATTTTGATTTCAAAGCACATTGACCTGTCTTTCTGTGTCCAAAGGGTCATCATGCATACAGTCACTTAAATAAAGACTGGTTATAAAAAATAACTTGAGGTCACTCAGACTCCTAGGTTTGAATTACAGATAAACATGTTTCAAAGTGTAAACTTTGGACATAAGGTACAGGGGAGAACAACCTTACATGCCACTTCCATCAATTTTGATAGAGTAGTTTCAATTTTCAGTGTAATAATTCAAAGGTCTGGTGGCTTTTTGACAACACTGAGCTCTGCTTTTTCCTCCTCATTCTCTGTCCTTCCCTCCAGTGCTTTGTGCACACTGATCATTACCCATTTCAAACCGGAATGCATAATCACATCCAAGTGTATTTTTGAGAGCTCTTCCAAAGTCTTCACTTTAAGCAGCATTTTCCTCCTGAACAAGACATCTCTTTGGGGATAAGATGGCATGCACATTTTGAGATGGCAGGCAAAGTACAAATAAAGGAAAATCACTGTGCAGGATACAAAAGGAACTTTTCTCCTAGGGGAGAAGTCCTAGGGGAGAAGTCCTAGGGGAAAAGTCTACAAATTCCCTAGACTCTACAGCATGTCAGGATAGTTAAATTCTCCATTTCTTTACTACCAGTGATGACACAGAAAACCTGAGGAAGATCTTCATGAGTGGTACTCTAGTCACTCTCAGCTGAACTTCCCTAAAGTAATACCCCGTTTCCCAGCAGAAAGCTTACCACAGGCCTTGCTTGCCACCATATGGCATCCTATCTCTGCACTCACCCTTTCAATCATATTAATGCCAATAATGCAACAATCTTTTTCTTTTATAAAGGTCTTAACCTGGCTTGTGCATTAATTTAGTCTGCCAAGTTATTTATGCACCTATAAAAATGCAGACTAGGCATCCTTACAAGCACAGGCACATCCTATTAATTGCTGATCTGAAAGAGTTCTGAGCTCACCATTATAGGTCCTGGATAGTGTTGGCCCATTACTGAAGGCTTTCTAGGGGCCAGAGGTGAACAAGCGGATTCCAAGGGGGATCCATTTCTCTTCCAGCTTAAACTAAAATCTACTCTTTCCCATTGGACAGACTCACTCTTCTCTTGTTGTGTCCAGACAATCTTGTAGTATTTCCAGACTGATGAAAACAAACTATGCTGAGGTATGTCCAAACACTTCTGCTCTCATATTTCCAACTTATTTCAGCTACCATTTCAGTGAGCATTGGGAACGTGTAGTACTGCTCTGAAATGAAACTGTATTCATGAGCTTTTCTTGGACATTTTGATGAAACCTGCTCTGAAAACACTGACAGTTTTGTCCAAATAAAGCCTGGAGGATTAAGCTGTATGTGGTACTCCAATAATAACACCAAAGTAAGGAGTATTATTAAGAGGCAGTTTAATTTTTGAACATATCATGTAACACACTGTGAAAGTAGCACAAGGTCAAGGAAAACATCTATTATTTAATTTGACTTGGAGCCAAAGTGGTGGTGATGTTGAAGACCACACTTCCCACTCTGAATGGAACTTCATTTACTCAGTCCTTCCAACTTCATCAAAACTTTCCACTCACTCTACCTCCATCCATCTCTTTGTTAGCAAATACATCAAAACCTCTGAGGGTCCTTCCCTCTCATTTTTTATTTCTCTGCCAGATAAATGAGGAACTCTTCTTTAGTCTTCTATGAGCCACATTTTTTGTTTCCATTTCTGCCCTCAGCTGAATCTTAACTGCTCCAGGAAAGTCAAAGCAGCAGAGATAACAGCAGAACCTCATCTTAGAAATCAATGTCATTGTCATCTAAACTTTTCTTTCCAGACAACATTGCCCCTCCTTTCTGGTACAATAAGACGGAGATTTCACATCAGAGGTAACCATGACAGCATCAAGGCAGACATGTTTGCTGGTAGGTGGGTTAAAGCAGTTCTTCTGTACTGTATGCCTATTAACGTTATTACCCACAGACTCAAAAAAATCACTACTTCAGTCATTAAAAAAGTACATGTGAATGCAAGATTTACTAAGCCTGAGTGGATGTGATCAATAATTTAAATATTACTGGTTAACAAGTAAAGAAAACAAAAATAACAGCTTTGGTTTCAGGATATATGTAGCTGTCCTATGAGCGTAAATATATTAAAACTTTTCTGCCACATTTTATGGCTCTATATAAATATCAAAATAAGTTTATAAGTGGAAAGGAGAACATGCCAATTCTAAAATCATCACTCACAGCACTTCAGTTTATGCAGTTAAATTTCCCAGCTAACAGCATTCTGCAGGCAGTTGCTCTCCTGCCCAGGAGGCAAACTACACATCTGCCTTTCTAATACTCATGGTAAAAAACATCAGTCAGGAAACGCAGGCCTGCCAGAGCACATTCAAGGACAGTAGGGGCAAGGAGACTCATCACAGCCACTAGGTGCAACACAACCTCTGTTCAGTAGGGTAGGGGGTACTCAGAGAAGAGAAATATCTACATAAGGGTGGTCTTTGCACTCGTGTCTTTTTCTGCTGCCCTTGGCAGTCTGGTCTTCTCTTTCCATGCTTTCACCTGATCAACATCCTCAGAAAAAGGTCCTGTCTTTCTCTCCCCTTTTCTGGATGAAAAGGTCAATATGGAGAAAGGTCACTTTGCATCCTATACTGAACAGATCTCTGGCACCAGAAGTTAAGTTCTATCCAATGAGGGCCACATCATAAGCCATTATAAAAGCAATCCCTTCACTGGATGTGAAGTGTGCTTAAAATGGAACCGCTTGTGAGAAACTTTATGGGTACCACAACCGCTTGGCTATGGGATCCATTTATTGGCCTCTTCCCAACTGCAGTAAACTGGAGTTTCTATAACCCCAACAACTGTGTAGGACTCCAAGGTGGTTCGATTCAAGGTTTCTGTGAAATGCACTGTGGATTTTTGCAGGTCTCTCCTCAAGGCCAAGAGGAAGCTGGATCCCATTTTCTTTCCAGATCTTTGTTTCTTATAAAATCCATTTATCATAAAGGTATCAATGGAAAAGGAAACGAAAAATCTGATGAGCTTCTGCTCTTTCCTGCCTTTTACTTTGGTTATATTTTTCTTGGGATTATGGCTCTTGGACAACATGCAAGGCACGTTTGGCTTAACTTATAAAGCTTTATTTTTACCTTATCCAGAATCATTCGTTTGGCATCAAGAGACCTCACTCAGATAATATACATAAAGTCACAGCAGAATTTTATTGGCATAAGTGAACCCAACTTTTTATTCCAAAAAATATACTCTTCCATCCCCAAACCTTCTCTAAATCCTAAAGAACAAGACCAGAAAAAATTATAAGGAATGGAATTTCCTAAAGCCTTTCTTTGACAGCACCTTAGTACTTCATCAGAAAACCTGATCCATCTGTTGACCATTTGATGTAACAGCTCATCATCACCAACTACTGTCCAAGCTACCTTTTTGACTTATGGTGTGGCAAAAATGTCTCCTGTTAAGAATCTGTAGTTGGGTGGGTCACTGCATCTTCTGGGGTGGAACATTTTCCACTCAAGAGACTGAAATACTCTCTAGCCCCAGTGGGTACCTTCTGGCATAGTGGTGAATTAAAGTATTAGAGTTCTGTAGGAGGGTGGTGCAGGTTGAGCTAATCTGAGTGAGAATGAGGTCAATTTCTAGGGGCCACTGTGTAGCTGATGCAGACAACCTCAACTCATCTTCCACTTGATCATAGGGCCAAATATTGTTTTCCCATGATAGGGAAAATTTCTGAGCAGCTCTTCCCCAAACCTAGTCTAAGAGAAAGAGCAACTAACAAAAAACAGGCACCAGTTTCTCTCAGACTTTGTAAGACAAATATTTCTCCTGACAGTTCCTTTGCAGCCTGCTTTGTCATGTCTTTTCTCTTTTTAATTTATTTATTTATTAGCATTTTCAGTACTCCTTCTGCACCAGAACTTTATTTAAGGCTGCTAGTTGGGAGCCCCTGGGAGAGTTGCCAGTCCCCTGGGTGGAATCCTGGTCCCTGTATGCCACAGTATTACGAGTGTGACCTCCTGCCTTGCCAGGACTTTAAAGGGCCCATCTGCCCTGTTAGCATCAATCACATCGGATATTTGTAATTCAGCCTCTCCAAATCACCCAGGTTGTAATTCCCAGTCCTAAACAGTGTCCAAAGCTATCCTCTGCTATTCTTTATGCGTAGAAAGAAAAATATCTAATTTAAAGCCTAAGTTTCCCTCTCATAACATTTATGCATAGACTGTGTTACTGCTATTATATTCTGAAAAACAGCTATTTCACCAAAATAAAAAATATTTTTCATAAGTGCTTTGCTCCCTACGTTTTTTTCTTTTCCTTTTATGTTGCATATACCAACAGGGGCCAACTTTATTTCAGTATTGACTTGGATTTTGATGAATATGCTTCTATTTCATTTATTTTTTATTTGTGCAAAAGCTAGGCAGTATTTTTACATTGTTTCCCACTTCCTTTTTGATTAAACTGTTATATTTGATTTTCTAGAAATGAAGCAGCACACAGATAGAGAGAGTGAGAAAAATACATCATCCTTGATTCTCTCCTGACTCACAGCTCTCTAAGCTCTGACCCAAAAGCCCACCTTAACTCACTGGAAATAAGTGCCCAAAGGGAGCCATCAGAGAGGAAGCCCTTCAGGAAGTGACTACCCAAAGTGCTAACCACCGGAGAATGAGGCCTTTTCCACCTAAAATTAACTGAGCTGCTCAAACCAAAACACTAAACCTACTAGAATAATAATAATAGACGACCCAAGTCAGGCCTTTTAAACTAAATTGCTATAATCAGTATCAAAGATCAAAGGCCACTAAAACTTCAGTGCCATTATTTAGCATGTCAGAAAAAAAAACAGTCCATACAAATTCAGAGAATAAACTGTATATATCTTTTTCCTTCACATGTAACTTTCCAAAGCTCTCTTCCTTGGGGTTGGGGGTAACCCCATTCTTTGTTTCAGCTTAGGCAAAGAGTTTTCTGAGCAAAAAATATTGCCATCTACAATACATAGAGTATATATATGAAAAACTTCCCTTTCTGTTGTGTGCCCACAACAGGATTTGGCAGTAAACTAAGACCAGGACAACAGCAATGGGAGCATAGTTTCACCAGTGCCACTTGCTAAGGGAAGGAAATTTACTGTTGCTTAAGCACTCCAATGGGACATGACTGAAACATCCTAGAGAGAAGGAAGAAGAAAACATCACAATAAAAAAAGACCATCCAATGTAACCCTGAAAAGTGAACCGGATGCTACAACCCTCATCCACTTCCATTCATTCTTCCCTGTTCCCTTTCCCTCATCCACTTCCATTCCCTTTCACAGCCTGGCCAGCCTATTGCCAGGGTGGCCAGCTCTTACCTTGCAGTGTGTGGTACTTGCTTTAGCAGATCACCAGTTCCCAAGCTGCTGACTTTCGTTAAAAATGCCAACAACAACAGCAAGAGAAACTTAATTTAATTTTCACAGAATGACCAGAGGAATAGAAAAAGCAGTGAACTTATTTTCTTTCTAAAGCAGAAAGCTTCAGGCCAGATGAACTGCCCCACAGGCCATCCTTGTGGTCTTTGGGCAAAGGAATGACAGCCACAAGAGAAGCAGATCCTGCCTGCTGCTAACTGCTGCAGCTCACTTCTCCATTTGCCTTCCAAGAAGGCACATTATTACCATTTCAGCTGCTGAAGGGCCAGGGGAGCAGTTACTTATTTGCACCGTGGCTGCTCCCAACTGCAGCCCCCAACATGACAAACACCCAGCTTACTTCACATGCAGTGGCAGCTGGGTCTGGCTGTGGGCTCCTCACAGCTGCACAGGAGCTCCCCTACTCCCCTCCAGGGAAAGAAGCAGCTGGGGTGGTGTGTCAGGAGCTGGGCTGAGCACAACCCAAGGAACCCTGCTGAGAAGATGGGCAGGCAGCACAAGCCTTGCCCTGAGGAGCATAGTCTAGCTCTGCAAGTTACAGCAAAGTACAGAAACCGTGGCTAAGCACAAGGCAGTGGATTCCTGAAAGCCCTTGAGCAGATCAGTGATCAGGAAGAGACCCCAGTCTACCCCAACTACACTCCCTGCAATGTCAGCCTTCATCCTTTTTAAGCTCACTCTGCCCTTCTCAAGACCCAGAAGTGGCATTTGTGCTTTGGATGAGCCTGTGAAAGACCTCCAGGCTGTCAGACTACAAGCTGCCATCAGTTATGCTTCCTCTCCTTCAGGTCTCTTGCAGTGCTGCTGCCTGCCAGGGCCACCAGCCTGCTCACCTGGAAAACAGACAGCCTAAACCGTGCTGCCCAGCTGCTCACTGGTGGGGCGACCTGCCACTCAGCCAGAAAAGGTACCAGGACCTTACCCTGGAAACCAGTGACCAAGGTATTTATTTGCTCAGTAAAGGAGCAGAGGGGTAGGCAAAAGTCACCAGTGTAGAAGTCAGTGGAGAAGGCCAAGCAGCCCCTTGTGCTCTGGTGTGTTCTGTACCAAATTTTCACTTCTCGGCCCCTGATGGATGTTTCACATGTAAATGGTTGCTTAGAGACCTACATGCACCATTCAGATACTCCTATGGAATCAGCAAGCAGAGCAACTGTGGGCATTAACAGTGCTGCTGCTGCTGCAGCACCTGAGCTGGCTTGATCAGAACTCACCTCCTCATCAGAGGAAGTGATTTTGGTACAAGAACGTGGAAATAACTGAAATATGTATTTCCAAGGCTAGTATAACAACAGAGAATATTTCTTTGAGACTGTGACTAACCACCCAGTCAAAGCTAACATATATTTGAATAGTGATTTGTAGGAATCTGATTGCACCCATAGATTCACAGCAAGATCTAATGCTTACCATGAGGACTACAAAGCATTTGCAACCTGTCTGCTAAGCCTATAAGAAAACTGAAGATTAAGTCACAAGGAAGTCAGCTATCCACCCATTATGCAAAGATTCCTAAAAGGCAGTGACATACATTTAGTAACCATCCCAAAATCAGAACATTGAAAGAAAACATTTTTGCGTTAGTTTTTCTTGCTACTGCCAGCCTACGTCCCTGTGAAGGGAGCAGTGTTTACGGGACCAGTGTTTGGAAAAGTAACTTGAATAGCAGTGTCAAAGGGTAATTGGCACAAAAGAGATCCCTACATTTGGAACAAGAGGAATTAAGTTGTCCTAAGCACATTGGGACCACAGAGGGCTTGTTGTTGATAGACCCACAAGTAGTAATATTACTAGGTTCATGCTAAGGGTCATAGCATGCAGTGAGACAACAGTTCCTTAGAGCAATGAGAGCAGGGTCATGACTCCTGTGTGCAACTGATTGATCCTCAGAGTTCAGATCTGTGAGACGCACAGGAAAAAAAAAAAAGTGCAATATACAGCATTCATTTACACTTGGCTTTGAAAGGTTTTTATTGAGGCAATGATCACCTTGCATTTTTGCTTTTCAGTTACTATCTGAAAGTCAGTGGAAGGATTTGAAACAATACATGACCATGGGATTTTATCAGCAGAATATATTACTGCACTAGTTACATGCCAGGTAAAGTTTTGCAGCTGTTAGTAGCTTTTCTTTTCAAGGGCTCATATCTTGAGACTGGCCTCTAATTTCCATTTAGCAGAACAGAAGCTTGAAGCCTTGAGAAATGACAGTGAAACTGCGCAACCACCCCAGGGACTCAATTCTTAGTTTATGTTCTTTACGACCACAAGTAGAAAAGTGCATTGAAGTCACATTTCCACTTTATTGATCTTGAATCTCAACTTTTGGAATGGACTTTAGGAATATTTAGGACAACCTGAGCACAAATGAGGTTTAGGGTGTTTTAAGTTATGTGTCTGGTATAGAATACTGGAGTGCCCTGCACTGCCCTTGTAATCCTGACCCTCAGCACGAACTGCCTCCTTTCCTTGGTAGCCTCCTGCCTGTTTGCCACCTGAGAGAATCTTGTTATCAAAGGCATACTTAGTTGCCTCTTTAATGGGTCATTTATATTTCTGATCGCAGTAGAAATTAGTAAGAGTCAAGGTTTAAAAAGGAGCCCATGGCTCCAAGACACAACATTAAATAAGCCTGCTGGAAACATCTGCAAAGTTCACCAGAAGTGATTCTGGATCTTGCGAGAGTTTTCGATCACTTCCAGCTGTTCTGTGTAATGTCTCAGGTACATCCCCTTGGATTCCTGAGCAGGATTATGCAACAAGAAGAAATTTAGTAAATTTTGAATGAGCCCAGAGATAGTGCCTTGGAAGTTTGGCCAGTGCTAAATGAATACAGAAGCCAATAAAGCTTATAGCTACATGCTTTCTTACCAAGCCTCAGTGCCTGGATTCAAGGAGCTGCCTGTAGAACTGCATACAGACTGGATTGCTATGATCAATACTGGGAGAGGATATAACGCAACACTATTTATGCAACTGTTCCCATTGAACTCAAGAGAAATTCTGCCATTTTCTTCTCTCAACCTAGGATTTTACATAATGTGTCTTTTCCAACTCTAATATCTGTGATCCTGAGCACATTACTAAATTGCCAATGAGATCTGCCAACCATTACAGTCTGTGATTTGTCAAGTACTCTATTTGTATTCACTACGTCTCTGTCATCTACAGGATTCCAGTAACAACCTATTAAAGACATTTAATGTTACCAATTTAAAACTGAAAAAACACAAACTACTGAGGTGGTGAAGTTGCCAGAAGAGACATCAGGGCCTGTGTTAGAATATCTGATTCAACAACTCCTATGTGTGCAAAGCCTGCAGATTGGATAATTATAGCTCCCTCAGTGAGTAGTGTATTTATTAGACCCAAATTTGGTTATCAGAAGTGTTTACAGAGAGTGCCATGGTAGAAAGGGCAGGCAAATGTGGACAAAAAAGGATGACTTATTAAAGCTCCATTTTAGTGAGAGGTGCACTCATTTTCAATGCAGCTACCCAACAGTTACCGTCCTGAACAAATGGTCCAGTAACATATACAGTGATTAAGGAGGACTCTGTTACACCTGTTATTTAACAAAGCCCAAAATCACAGCTCGGCACTCAATCAGATAGAAATATTGTTTTCTTATTGTATCACAAAAGCAAGCCTTGACAAAAAAGAAGGATATCAAATGCCTCTTATCCCTGCTAAGTTGTTAATGGTGGAAAAAATACAGATAGCTACATGCTTAGTCTAGTTTGACATCAATTTGTATACACACAGAGAAACAAGTTACAGATATTTAAATAGTTATGATGAATGAGAAAACAGCTCCACTCTAAAAGTGGCTGCAATAAATTGCCTGGAGTTGTTTAACCTGCAGAAAAGGAGGCTCAGGGGGGATCTTATCACTCTCTATGACTACTTATAGAGAGGTTGTGGCATGATGGTGGTCAGTCTCTTCTCCCAGGCAACCAGTGACAGGGTAAGAGATAGGCTCTAGCTGTACTAGAATTCCAGGCTGGACATCAGGAAGAAGTTCTTAGTGAAAATGCTTCTTAACCATTGGAACAGACTGCTTAGAGAGGTGGGGGAGACACCATCCCTGAAAGTGTTCAAGAAATGACTGGACATGGCACATAGTGCTGGCAATGTGGTGATCGAAGGTCTTTTCCAGTCTTAATGATTCTGAGATTCTGTAATATTCAGGAAGCCCCATTGGGTGTTTGGCTCAGCCTATGTAGTTGGTGCAATTTCAGCAAAAGATTTGTTCTATTTGGTTCTCAGTGTCTCTCATTGTCAGTTGAGATCAAGCAGCCCTGCACATACAATATGATTGTTCATGAACATTTCTGACAATAAATTTGTTTTTATTTTTTATTTTTTGATTTTTTTTTTTCTTTCTTACTAAGTTGTAAGGCAAAGTCAAGCATTACTTTGTGTCACATTTAGTGCCTAGTGTAGTTCAAAATGTTCATCTACTTTGGAAGCTTTTTTTGCATATCTTTTCCATTTTTTAAAAATTAAAGTAGATTTTTAGAGAAAAGCATCCACTTAAGCAATATTGAGACACTTTAATTTGGGCAGGGATCAGATAACTCCAGGGGTATCTTCAGTCTATTATTCTGCAATTCAAAATGTCAAAAAAATCTTTCAAAAGTCATTCAAACTGATTATTGGAATTGATAGAAATACACTCCTTTTTTCTGTTTAATTAAGCCTATACTTTTCAGGATGAAAAATTGACTAAAAATTTTCATCCAGATCTAACTTTTCATTTGAATATGTTCATATAAGTCCACTTTTCATTTTATCCCTTCAGGAAATAGCCTGTTTGCAAGTCAATTTATCAAAATTACCCTTCCAACGCATAAAATAATTCAGATAGTGCTCTTGCATAATTTTAAAAGCAGAAGAATTAGGAAGAAGAGAAAAGAAAGAAAAGAAAAAATATATTTTAGAGCTTTTAAAAGACTTTAGAACAATATTCTTCTGCATGGATCTGTTTTCGTCACTAAAGTAATCTGGTTTTTCTTTCTGTGGGACTTAGAAGTTCAGATAAACTTCAGGAACCTATGTCATGTTGTGTAACAACATAAAGCTTGTTTAACAAAACACAAAAGACATTCAAAATCTTCTAACCCAATAATATATTACTGTTAAACATTTAAAATTATTTAATCCATTTCAGAAGAGATAAAAAACACCTAGCTATATTTAATGTATCTTACCTCTCAATACAGCTTTGACTGATTTTACTGATATCTTCTTGGAAGTCAGAAAACTCTCTTACCTAAAATGTTGACGAGTTTCATTCTATAAAAACAGATATATTTAGAATATTTTATGAGTCAAAAAAGCCAACACAGATTATTTTGTTTATTTAATTATTTAATTTTTGGACAGTGCTTTGCAAGCATAATACACACTTATTTTTAGTATTACTTGTGCATACAGCATTATCAGCAAGATATGAAAAAACGCTCTCAGCTTTGCGAGCAATTTTCTTGATTAATTTCTTTGTATAAAGCAGCAGAGGGAGCTCATACATTATTTTTGGTGTGTCACACACCAAAAAATGATAAATTACACGTGCACACACATGTGCACGCACGTGTGTGCGTGTGACACGGCCCCATGCACGTGCATGCACCTGCAGCCATCTCTGGGGCGAGCTGCACAGATACAGTGGCTGTGCCTGCACTTGTCACACAGACCAATAGGAGCAGATGTGTTCAGTGAAAGAGCTGGGAGTGAGCCCCACATGGCCATGGCACACGTCCTTCAGGACACTCTTTCTGGACTTGTGCAGCCTGGTCCCATCAAGATGAGACACCCATGTGTGCCTTGGGCGTGTTCAGTGAGCTCCCAGAGTGCTTTTTCCAGATGGATTTTACCCAAGAGGAAGCTAGCTGGTGTGTTCCGACCTTGATCCTGGCCACAAACCAAAGCTCAGCTGGGGGGGGGCTGGTGGGAGGCATCGTCAACGGCATGCACTTGATCCAGAGAAAGCCACCAGTACCAGAGCTGTGTTAGAAACTTCTAGGTACCTACCTCAGCTGATCTTCAGGTGTGTAAGAAATCAGACGGATGACATCAATTTAGGCAATTGCATTCTGTTGGAGTGACATGTCAGGTGCCTACACGCCCTTTTGAATTTTCTCCTCGATCTGTATAGGAAGTGTTTCACGCTGGAGGTACACTGAGAAAGAAGTGCTGAAGTCACTTATAGGACTGGACAAACTTCCTGAACTTCTTGGTTGTCTGATTGAATGTGTTCTTGGGAATATATATCCTCAACTGGCCCCCTGAAATCTGTAAATCCAAAGTATAAGGAGGGCTTAACATATTTACTGAGCAGACCCTAGCACTCCCTGAACAGCAGAAGTATAATTGTTATTTCCTTTAAGGATATGTAGAGTATATCCTCATCTACATGCTGGGCCAGCCAGCACCTTAGGAGCATATTTTGGCTTTCCTAGGCAGTCCTTTGAAAGTCTAGCAGAAAGCAATGGGCAGTGGATAATGCAGGGATTGCGCTTTGGTGGAGGCCAAAGCTGGAGGGAAGCAGTTGGTGTACTGGACTATCCCATATCCTACCATATACAGATAAGCACTGTTGAAGGCAAAGACTGAAAACAATGGGAAAACTGGTCTGCCAATACCTTTTATTTCCAGAATGGGCAGAGGTACTCGGAATTTTGCACTACAGCTTGCTGGTTTTGCTTCCAGACTTGGACTGACCAGATGTGAAGATGGCAACAATGCGACTGAAAAAAAACCAGGAAAAAAACAGGTTAGAAAATTAGAGAAGTGTGGGGATGGGTGGGAGTTGGGAGATGGGATACAAGATGGTAAAAATGGCAGAAATGCCTTGTGATTTTACAAAACATACTTTCAGGGTGGGGCTCAGGGCAAAAGGAATAGATTCAGGGAGAACTCCTTGTTGTATCTAAACCAGCTGGCCAAACGTAATAAAAAGTCCATAAACCATTGCTGTGAGAGAGGAAAAGCCACATTGTTTTTATTTGTCTGTATAGCAAGATGTGTCACTGTATAAATAGTAACTAATAACACGTGCTGCATCACTTCTGTGGTATTTTTCAATAATTACTGTTGTTGTAAAGGAGTTTAGTATGAAGTAAAACATCTCTATGAGTGAAAAAATTGCTACCTCTTTCCCCCTGATATTTGTGTAACTGAATTAAAAATACACAGATACATCGAGTCAAAAAAACATTATTCCTAGTTCAAGGAACTCAAGCTGAACACCTTGAAAAATCTCTCAGCTACATTGTTCTCTCATATGTTATGAGGATTTTTATTTCCTTTTAACAGCAGTAAATCGTCAAATGAAAGAGGCTTATATTGTACATACCATTGCGAGACGTGCTCATGATGTAACATCAGAATGAACTATTTTTTAACCTAATATACAACAATTTAGCAGCATTAGAAGAACATAAAACAGATAAAAGTATAGCTTTTACAGCCATTCATCAATGGCCTTTTTTTGAAGAGTGCAGATACCTCCTCGGGCTAAGCATACATCTCTCTATTTCACATAAATACACAAAGTGACAGGGCTTCCAGTCAAAATAAACATTTGCTCAGTGTATACCTGATTTCCACCCATTTCATTCAACAGGAAAGATACTGAGGTTAACAAACACACTAATCTCTCATCTGCTCCAGGGATGAGGATGTGCCATATCCAACAACTTGTGATTGAGTGTGTTCGCAGTTTGCTGCTCACATGGATGTCCATGCTTTGGTACTGGTACTATTTAAAAAGCAAACAAAAGAACAAGCCTTGACATGGATCCAACCAAAATTACTTTCAGTTTTGAGAAAATAAGAATGGTTCAAGGGAGAGAGGACAATGTCTCAGGTTTGGTAACTGCACAGGTAGTCAGGAGAGTGCCTGAAGAAAGAATCATTTGGATGAAAATGCAACAGACTGTGATATAACAATATCATTGCTCATTAAAACACAAAACAGAACAAAACAAAACAAAAAAACCCATATAATATTGAACAGTACAAAACACCTACAGTTCAGGGTAAAAACTTCCAAGAGTCTGAGGCACCTAAACCTGATGAAATCTGTGGTAACAAGAACAGAAAGTAATTTTTTGCATTTGTGGCTCTCATTGCATTGCCTTAAACCATCTGTGGAGAGAAAGATGACCCTGCTGCCTTGGTCTGTCTTTCCACAAGTTTGAAAGAGAACAAGAAGATCCAGCTGAAGGAGGACAGGAGCTGAGCACAGGTTTCTTACCTCCTGGGGCAGGGCTCATGAGCATCACTGCACCACCATCGGAGCTGGCTCCCTTGCCAAATAGAGAATTGAAAAGATGTAGCGGCTCCCCTCTGAGTACCATACCTGGCTTGCTAAACCTGTATTGCTTTGTCAGGTAAAACACATAATTTGGACATATTGTTTGATGATCCACACTAGGATTTCACACCACACTATCGAAGAAAATGTTGATTGAGTTATTTTAACAGTCATGATATTAGTTAAACCTGATTAACAGATTATTTTCCACTGACATCACTTCTTTATTCTATTTACAAGCTAAATAAGCCAGACACTCAATTGATGAATGCTCATTTCCCTCCATCTTAATTAGCTAAATATTCTTTTACTTAAACAATCTCTCATTTGTCCATAGACACAGTAATAGATCCATTAGAATGGTCTATCTGATACCAGAGATCTTTTATTTATGAGGACAAGTCCAAATGGTTACTATTTTTTAATGTTTTTATTTTCCTCGATGCTGTACACGGTGTAATGGCTTTGGTCCAAACTGTAATCACACGATGGGTACAGTTTCTTCTTTCTTGACCTATCACACTCCACATGATTTAATCCATTGTTTTGGATGTTGCCAATGATTTATTGTATGAAAAATGTAAATGATCTGGATGGCAGATGTTTTATATTTTCTGACCATTCATTTTCAGTGGGAATGTAATTAAAATTTATGAAGTGTATCTGCTGAATTGCATTGGCAATTGATGATCTCCTCCAGTGCTGTCTGTCTGGAGATGATGAGTGATTGTGGACAGTGAGATGTGTTGACAAGGGCAGAAACAGACGTGATGTTACTGTCATGAGTGAGGCTACCTGCAAAAAGGCTGCCGGTTTTTTTCTCCCTTTTTTTCCCACAGGAAGAAGGTGGCAACCAGAGCTGTCTTTCTTCTTGCAAGACAGAGTACAAAGCCTCTGTACACTCCTGAAAGCTGTCACTCTTCACGAGTGCAATCTCTGTGTCTCTTAGCAATGGGCATCTGGAAGCCACGATACCAGTTATAACAACCCATGTCAAGGATATTAATTAAATTCCTGATGGCCACCCAGAGAAGCTAATGAGTGTAAATTTCACAACATCCCAACTCATAAGGCAGCCCACTTAACCTTTTCAGCATTGATATCCTTCCTCCAGGAGGGAAGTAAAGAAGTGAGCTGTTTGCCAAAGGAGCATGGAAAGGAGGAACACGGAAAGGAGGAGATACTTGGTCTGGCACAGTTTAAAATAAAAACAGATCAGAGCTGGATCTGCTGGATTCAGATATCCCACAACAGAATGGGAAGGGGTTTTTTTCAGAACTGAGATCCTAGATAGCATTTTGCACAGAGCCCTTATTGCTATGAATCTGAGTGGATATCCTCACCTCAGCCCCTCCCAGCCTCATGAGCAAGAGAAGCAGGTCTCTTTTTAACCCCCGTGAGGTATACCTACTGGACTTTGAATTTCCCCTGCTCTTGATATAGCACACCTCTTACATTTCTGAGTGCTGTGGAGGACAGAATATGTAATTACTATCATCCCACCATACAGTTACCTCTACAATTAATGTACAGACAGCCTAGATTAACATGAAGTGAATCATGTAAGTGCTATGGGACCAAAAATTGGAACTGGGGAATTTCTGACACCCATCTTTATCATCAGGGATTTTGATCATTTGAATGTTCAAAGTGTTTTCTTAATTCACAAACCTCATTTAGGATATCTACCATTAGGCACTAATAAAAACGCCTTCACTCTAAAGTCATGTGGCCACCTCATTATCAGAGGCTGGTAAATGAGGATTTTATTCCAAAAGCAAACCCCAAAGGTAGTTTGTCACGAATGCCCCAGTCCCACTGTTGCTGACACCACTTCCAGTATATTCAGCCATATGGGTGGGGTCCAAATGAAGGAGATTGTAGCTGTCAGTTCTTGAGTTTTTTTGTGCTGAAGTCAGTAGGCATTTTGCCATTCATTTCAAAAGTAAGCATTACAAGCTCAAGAACTAATCCAAGCTTCAGGCCTGGTAGTGATTGTGACATTTGACAACGTATGATTCAAAACAGACAGGGGATTGAAATGGCAGGTGCAGCAGATGGTCAAGATCCTATTACACAAAGGCTTTTTTTTTTTCCATGTGTTCTCCCAGCTCTGCTGCTTCAGCGTGTCTCTGGACTGTGACGTGCAACTGTGTCAGGACAGAAGAAATGAGGTAGGGCTAGGGTCAGAAAGTCTGGTGAGGCAGATTTTGGAAAATCCCAAGGGGATACTCACACCACAACTCATACTACAAAATGCTTAGTAAATACATCAGAACTCAAGGAGTCAACAAAGTTAAAATCTTCTTTTGGCTTCACTGTTGTCTTGTTGGGTGCCTCAGTTTACCTATCTATGCTTTTAGATAACATGCCTCACCTGGATTTGTATGCCAAAACTTCATTCATTAATACTGATGTCAAAGAGGACACTCAGCACCTCACAGGAGGCCCAGTGCACCTGCATTAGTTAGCCATAAATCATGGCAAACAACACTTTGAAGTGTCAGGGAGATTTAATGTGGGATACAGAACAGAAGGGGAATGTGATGAACTGAGCTCCAAGCCCCAAATAAGGAATTTAAAATGCACCTTACCCTTAAAAGTGTCAGCAAATGAAGAAAAAGAAGAGTGGGGAAGCCCCAAAGGCAGCAATTTTGAATGCTTTAGTTTTCTCTATTGACTTTAATTAAGCTCACCCAGGATTGCAGGCCTGTCACTTGGGGAACCTTTCCATAAAGAAAAAAGGAGTTTGCTCCCCAGGTGGGTTTTCCCAAGTTTCTCAGGCTCTTACCACAATATATGCCTGGCATCCATGACAGGGTCGTCAAAAATAATAGCTAAGGAATTCACTGTCTGTCATTCCAAAATAATTATGTATGGGGCTTTACTTGCACTTGAGATGGGTTATATATTTCATTGAAAAAACCTGTGTAGACTAAAACATTTATTTATATGTATGCATGTAATATATGAAGGTTGAAGAGATTAACAGTCAAATAAAAATATGGGGAAACAGAAGTCTGTATACATGCATGTGAAACTTGTTGACAAAGAGGGTGGAAAGCACTGTCAGTCCAAAACTTGTTAATTACGAAATGCATTGATGCTTTATTAGCCATTTATCAGTAATTAATCACCTATTCTGATGTAAATTTCAAGCTTACAAATGCACCATGGAAATTGTCCCTTAAATATATAAACAAAGTTTTAAGGGTCAGGAGAACCACAGAAAAGATAGCAGCATATTCCCCTCAGCTGTCTGGAAGAGTCTTTTAGTGCCTCAGCACCATGCCTGTGTCTAGGCATGCAATAGTTTTTGGGTGCTTTCAAAGTCAAAATAGTCTGGGGAAAAAAAAATGAAGAGAGCTTGCAAGCAGAAGGGGAGGAGGTAGTATACTCAGTGGTATTCTTCAGGTGCACAGTTTGAATAAAAATGCAAAACAGGATGCTCCCATTCAGTAAATATTATCATTTTTATTCACTCATTAATTAAGTTGCTTAATTGCTGCTGTCAAAAGACTCTTGAATTTGTGACTGGGGTTGTTGCGCTGTTTTGATAGTAGCTGAGGAAGGAAAAAGGCAGTATCACTCGGCTTGTTCTTTACTTGATAATAAGGAGGCACTAGTTGTAGGAGATCAGAACAAAGCTGCAGATTGCATATGGAAAAGGATAGATATTTACAGGGAAAAAAGGAAGGGAATAGGTAGGTTTTATTTGATACATCAAATCTTATTTCACCAATGTGATTGATGCACCATAACTTGTGCATTATTGTTCAATTTGTTACTCCATGAAAATAAATTTAATACAAAGTATTACCCATGTTTTAGTCTAACTTCCCAAGAGGGTCCAAAAATGGAAAGAGACTCAAGCTTTGTTGTTCAACACAATTACAGATATTTTTTTCCAGATCTGTCTCCAACAGATTAATGTAAGCTGGTTTAGGTACTGTCTCTTCCAGGACACCAGATCGACAAATGACCAACGCTTACGGTATATTATTCATACATTTATGAGACAGTACCTATTCATGCCAGGATGATGATCAGTCCCATGTCACTCAAGACATTCTTAGAATTGATGCTCACTTTCCTGCAGACATCTCACATCTCAGCATCACTGAAGTGCTGTGGTCATGACACGTGAAGGTGTCTTTGCAAATGAAAATCAGACTGATCTGGCTGACATGGGCCAGGACCACCAATAACCATTTATTGATTCTTATTACTAAACAGACTAAATGGAAGACAGCTTTCAAAACAGATCGCTGATGATGGGCTCTGGCATGTGTGTCTATACCTGTACAGACGTCTGGAGATGTAGTAGGCTATGCTTGTCTCAGGTTGGCTCATGAGTCACAGAAGGAAAGACTGTTGTACACAGATAGCAAGCAGAAACTGTTGATCAGAGAGAGAGCAGTGCTAGGATGATGGATGTGGTGTGTAGGCACCAACTTTACCCTATGGCTAAGAAAGGTGTAGCTTATCCCTCAGGTCTAAAGTCAACCCTGCAGTTAGATCTGTATGTCTATTCTCTGATCCCTTTTTTTAATGCTCTATGATGAAGCAGATGATCACCTAAAGGACTTATTTCTGCTCAAAAGGAAGAAGTGATGAAACTCCTTTACCCAGACACAAATGGACACACTCCTTTACTTTGACACATCGAGTTTTTGGCAAGGCTTTCATTACATCTCAAGCTGTCCAGATACACTCATTAAAGTCTCCCTTCCTTCTGTTGATAAGACACTACAGTTTGCACTGAACCGTGCAATGAGTTTAGCAATTAACACAAAGGTTCTTAAGAAAAGAACCAAATCCAGTACACTGTTAATGAACATCTCATATCCAAACACAGGTTTTCTGAGCTGAAAGGCTATTGGTCCACAGTGCCACACAGTATTAGTTGTCTTACAGGTTCCTTGGGAAAAAAACAAAAACAAAACCAAAAAAACCCCAGTGGCATTAATTAAATGACTTATAGGTACTTGCTGTACTCATTACTTTTGATTCCACCAAAATGAAAAAGCAAAACTACTATGAAACATTCTGTTCTACAGACTGGAAGGTATGAGCAAAGAAAAGTTTTTAAACATTTCAAACCTCTGAGTTATTATTATTCTGGAAAAAAAATCATAAAATATACCCATTCATCTTGCTAGATTTTATGGGTCAGTATAGCCTCTTTAAAATCTGAAGGCCTAAGAAATGTAAGGGTGCTGACTGATGAGCTGGGACAGCCTTACCTCAGGATAAGCTGAAAAGGTTGGCAGCTCCAGCTGTCTGCTCTGCTCCTGGTGTCCAGATGTCTAAGCTGCTTGTCAATCAGCTCCCAAACCACTGCAGTTTACAGAGCAGACTTTGCACTGCAGCCATCACTGGTGTTGGTTTGCCTTAAAATGCTTCATTGTAATCGCTAGCTGAATTCCATGGATAATGACACAGAATAAAAGAGAAACCTCTACCACCAGTCTCCATAAAGGCAGTCTGAGTAGTCAGAGTCCAAATGTACATAAATGTACTCTGTATCTGCCACTGTGCTTTTACAAAAATGTCCAAAGCACTAAAATATGCATTTAATTGCAATACAAACTTAAAACATTCACAAGCTGCTTTTCTATAGTTTCTGCCATCAGTGCCTGGAATTGGAAATTCTGTGGTATTAAGAATTGTGTCTCTCACATCCTCCTCTCCTGACCCTAACCACCTCTGCCAGCCTGCAATGACAGTGTTGGAGCACCTGACCATCTTGCTATTCTGGGACACAGGATGCTGTCACTCATACCACTCTCTTTATGCCTCCTGTCCCTATTTGTAAAAGCAGCAGTGAACTTAAAGAAGGAGTTTAAGTGTAAAGAAATGTAAGTTTTGTCTCTTCTTCTCTGATGTGTGCAAATACCTTTGCTTCACCTTTCCCTTGGCCTTCCTGATATATCTTGTCATGCTATCTTTTCCTTCTCTTCTGTCTGCTACTTCCTTCATCCAACATGGAGGGTAGAAGCTACTAGAGTCACTGTGAAATAACACTGATTAAAAAAAACAAACAAACAAAAAAAACCAATCAAAAACTGCTTCTTAGCTCTCCCCAGCAGAGTTTCTCAGGTGTATTCTGAAGCTTATTTAGGCTTCTCTTGTCTTCAGTGACCAGTGGTTAAATTATGCCCTGATAAAAAGAGAAATGAGTCAAAAGAAGGGACCTAAATTTAACTACAAGGGAAGCAGGTGATGTAAGTTCTTGATAAAAGTTCTCAAACAGCCACCTGGACCTGAGTAACTCCTTAAGTAATTCCCTGATATAGCAGTGGTAGGCTCTGCCCAGAGACAGTGTAATAAATTGCCAGAGCATGTTATTCCCTGAGGACCCAGCAGGCAAGCACACCGAAAGCTTCCTTGGAAAAAAAAAAACAAAAAAAACCCCCAAAAAACCAAAAACAACAACAACAACAAAAAAACAAAAAAACAAAGGTTCAGTTGCTGTCCTTGTGTTTTCCTTTATCGCTTCCCCCAGCACAACATAGCCAGACCAGAGGATTCAGAAACAGGAACTGACACCTTCTGCACCCTTTGTCACACGACTCCGAGATGTCAGCACAATCCCCCAGCCTGGCAAGGGCTTCCAGAGCCATCAAGCAAAAGCTACTGCTCACTCCTCCAAAACAGAGGGGACATCCCCATCTGACACCAGTCGAAGTCCCAGAGTGACTCCACAGTTTTCCTTTGATTTGTGCATCCGATCTGAGAGTGGCACAGGGATCTTGCAGGGGAGAGACCCTGGTTGGGCCTGGAGGGTCCAGGCCAGGAGGAGATTAACACTAAATTGTTTAGAGGTGGTTGCACCCTCCAGCATGGAACAAAACTCCTGCCAAGGTTCAGTAGACAGTCCTCTTTCGGCTTGGTGCTGTCTGTGTGAGAGAAGACAGGGATGATGCTGCGGGGCTGAGCTCAGCCATCCCCAGTCCCCGGTGTCCGACGTGAAGCTGGAATGAGGCAGAGGTGGGTTGGGAGGCCTCTGGGCCCCGCGGAGCCCCGGTTCACGCCTTGGTGCACGTGTGGGAGTTGAAGAGGGGGTCAGGGGGTGAGGGAGAGTTCAGCCCCGGGCTGAGCGATGACCCTGCCCGCACGGGAGGGGGACGTCCCCGGCCCCGAGAAGAGTCACTGGAGGTTCATCCCGCCGGGGAGGAATTCTTCCCAGCAGTAGCCGTCCTGCTGATGAATCGCCCCGCGCACGGGGCTGGCGGCCTGCGCGCCCTGCCCTCCCCGGCCCCCGGCAGCCGCGGGCCGCACCCGCCATGGCCGTGACGGGCACCCGAGACGAATGAGCCCCTGCGAGGGCCCGGGGCACGGCATGGGGCGAGCCCGGGGCACAGCGTCCCCCCGCTGCTGCACTCACCCCAGCTCACCCGGGGTAAGAGGCGGTGCTGGGGCTGGCCGGCTATCTCGGGAAATCCCAGCAAAGCTTGCACGCTCCTCGCTCCACCTGTTGCTGAAGGGAGCGCCGTGAGTGACCGAGGGAGGTTTTCTCTTTGGTCACCTAAAAAGGCGGCTGAAGGTCTGCTCAGAGAGACCTGGAGCACAAAGCGCTGACACCAGCCCTGGCTGCACCGAGCTGGGATCATATTCCTGATACGGGAAGACTGGACTGCCCAACTAGGACCATGGGTATCCCAAAAACGATGGCACCTTTCAAGCTTTCGTGTGGAGCAGCAAGAAACCATGACTGAAACGCAAGCGATGGTTTTGCAACAGATTTTAGTAGCAACAAGAATTTTCTGCTTAAAGGGGCTTCAGAACAAATACTTTGAAAAATTTTAAATATATATATATTATTATATGTTTTTATAAAGAAGTAGAGAGAAATGGAAGTGATTATTTTATCTTCCAATTGAACCATGGTGGATCAAAGCAAGAAAGTATGTATCTCAAAACTGACACATCCCTAAAAATTTCATGATTGTTGCTATTTGATGTGACACGTCACAGAATTTTATGTCAAGCTGAAGAAAATGTGACAACTTATATGTAGTATTTTCAGAAACAGAGTTTAAATGCAATATTGAGAAATGTATGTGTAGGGTTTTTAAACTCTGCTTCTTCCCAGACTTAAGAAAAGCAACCCCATATGCTTTAAACTTCTGCACCCCATTAATTAAAGATAGAGCTTAAAAATAATACTAAAAATAATTGGCTGGATTAGAAAAGGCTGTGGGTGAGCTGAGAAGTTACCATTGCACAATATTAATAAATCACTCTTCCTGTAATTAGCAGGAAAAAAGGAAAGTGCAATGTGGTAAGCTAGTTGTCGTTTGCAAAAGTATGTTGGCTAGAGCCTGTCATCCCTCTTCCTTTTCCTTTCCCTTTAGACACACACGTCCTTTCAAACCAAGGTACAGCTGCTGATGACATTCATAAGTAAGAGACCAGCAAGGGCAAAACAGGATTTTCAAAAGGTTGGTAGAAAATGGGGAAGTAAGCCAAATGACCAAGACTGTTAATAAGTGATTAATATTATGCTATTGTTACCAGAAATGGAACAGTTCAGCCTCACAATCTCTATACCAGTTCTTGAAAGGTGCAATTTTCTAATGATGTTAGGCAGCGTAGCAGAATGCTGAGCACCCCTCGTTCTTTGCTCAGCACTTTCCTAGATGTAGCTCATGTGGAAAGAAAGAATCCTAAAGAGTGCTAAACCTTCCCCTAGTGTTGGGAGAAATCCAACATTTGAAGGCTTCCAAAATTAAGTCGATAAATAAGAGCAATGTTTTGTAAAACAAAAATAATTTTGTTTAAGAGCGTCAGTAAGAACACTATCTAATTGTTTCCTTTTGGCACGCAAGGAGAATAGCTATATGGTTTTCTTGCTTGAGAGCACACAAGTAGTCCAAGGTGCAAAATAATCACAGCCTCCCTGATTCAACAGATTTCCCAGAGGTAGATTCTGACGTACAGTTCTCCTGGATAGTTTGTACATCTTCCTTTGGCTTATGATCATTCTGCTTTCTGGGTATCTCTCTTTTAGGCTCAAGAGCTCACCTTCCTGTTTCCAGCAACATCTCTTCCTGCCTCTAGACTGCGTCTTATCACTTTTGTATATGCCAAAGGTTCTTCTCAATTTTTCTAGATAACCTCTGCTCTTCTATTTTACTATCAGGGAAGCTCCCTGAAAGACAAGTTTTCCTTTAAGTGGATGTTAGCTGTTGCATTCTAGGTAAAAAAGAAAGTTTCAAGTTCTTTTCCTAAAAAAAACCAAAATACCAAAAACCAAACCCCAAACCAATCAAAAACAAAACAAAAACCCCATGAACACAACACCACCACCAAAAGAAAAAAAAAAAAAAAAAAAAAGGAAAGAAAGAAAGAAAAAGCACTTCAAAGCATTCAAGCATTTAAAAAGTTCATGAATTCATTCTAGATATCCCCTGGTGTTTTTGGCTCCTAAGTCACAATATTATGAAATTCCGCCACCCTATATCTCTGTCCTTTGTCTTGCACAAGTTCCATTGACTTCAAAGTGAGCTGCGCATGCAAAACAGTGACATGTAAAGTCTCCTTAATCCTTTAATCTTCCAGGATTAGTATTTATTACTACCTCAAAATAAAAGTCTTTTTTTAAACTTAAGAATAATCTAAGAATATTGACCATCTCCCCAGCAAAGCGCTTAGGCATATGGTGAAGTGTGGTAAATACTCTCTTTAGGCAAGAGAATATTCACATACTATGAGATAAATGCACTTTGAAGTCAGTAGCACTGCTTAAATATTTGAGGCTGGGCATGTGTTAACCATTGACCAAATCAGGACCATAGGAGAGAAATTCCTTCACCAAAGAAACCAGATCACAGGGGGTGTAACAAGTCCTTCTTCACTCGCACATCTCAAAAACCTAGGGTAATAATTGCCAGTATTCGTAATGATTTTGTTCTGTTTCTGAATAGGTTGGGCTTCTGCATTCCAGTGATCAGAGTCAAACTTAAGTTGCCTCTGTGCCCTTCCCAAGCAGGAGGAGTGAAGGGTTACATGGGTGATCCCACCATGGACTGGGCCTGCAGCTGCACAGTACCATGCTGTTCCACAGAGGCAACCTGAGGAAACACCAGAGCTCATCTTCTACTAGATTTGCGTGGCCCAAGGCCGATCCACTTCACAATGACATCAATGTCAAAAATTCCATAGACTTTAGTTGCATTCTTTAGGTAACAGTGTTTTATTTGGAGTAGCAATTTAATTTCACACTTGTCTTTACAGCACTCATTACACCCTTGATATTCCGTAGCTGCCACAATTATTATTCTTACATACTCTGCAGTTTTTATTAGCATCACCAAAGAATGAGAGCCAGATTAATACTAATATGTACCACAAGTGATGCAAGAAAACAGGGTGAGATTTTGGGGCTGGGGAGTCTTTCTATCCACAGAGCATTTTTTGCAGCAGAGAAAGAACAAAGAGAAATGATGCTGTTTATTTTGATGATTCTGAGAAGCTAACATTCACCCTGCTCATCCCAGGAGCAAACAGCTGGCAAACAGCTGACAACATAGATATCAGTCAACTCCCACGTAACTCACAATATAATACAAAATATATAGGTAATAATGATATGACATGACAGGATGCATCTTTGATTGTGTGTGTTAAAAAAAATAAAATCTTGCAGTATATGGAAAGGATCCTAAGAAGTCTTCCTTTCTCTTTTTGCCTCTTGCTTTCCTATTTTTGTAACATGGTTGCATATTTGTGATTTTTCTGTAAATTATGGTTTATATTTGAAACATTTTTCTCTAATTTCCATATTCCCAAAAAGTCATTTTACTATTTATGTGGTCAAATCCCCCCTAATGTGATTTGATGGCACATAAATAGTAGTACGACTTTTTATGTTTTCTATTGCTTATGTAGAGTTTCCAGAAACCCTATATTATAGCCTTGTATTAAACCCTGATAATTTTCAGGGGTCATCACTATAATATATGGCTGGAATACTGCTATTGTGATGCTGTTGTCAGCCAAAACCTTGCCTTCAAATGTGTGCCTCAACCATAGTATAACATAAATCAAAATATGTGTCTGCCTAGCCATATATCTGTTCTGTGACTTTAAATATTTTTACAATCCTGGGTGCAGGACAGAACAGCAGGGACTTTCTATAACCGATGTTGGAAACAAGTAAACGTTAGAAAAAGAAATGATTATAAACATCTAAATGTTAAAATTCTATAGCAAAAATGAGCATCCCTGTACATTTTTAATAAGGGTCTAAGCCTACTTTGCATGGTAAACCTCATGCTGCTGTGTGTAACTCTCTATCTCAGCCACTAATTTATTGACCCCTGAACGAAGCTCTTGATAACTCTCTTACCCCTTTACAGATGTCCACCTGTGCCCCACCCTCCTTCCCCTCCAAATACAAGAATTTCTGCATTCGACTATGATCACCTTTGAGATGAATAAACTAGCTGATACCAGCTGACAGATGATGCCAAGTGGCACCCATACTTGAGTGGAGGTGTTGGTTTTAAGGATCACTATCCATATGGTTCACAGATCTGGTATTTTGGTTCGAAGACAGACACTAAACCTATCCATACCTAATGTGTTCCAGTAGGAGATTTTAAGACATTAAGACTTTCCTGCTCACTTTTGCATTTCCAGGTCTCCCATCAGCTCAGAGTGCGAACACCAGACAGCTCTGACCCTTCCTGGAATATGGGCCTCTGTTCATTTCATTTCAGGCATTCCTGGCCATCACAATGTGGCCATTTCCCACTTGTTCTAGTGCAGGAATGAGAGGGTGAATGTGAACCGTTCACATGCCATGCAGTGCTGTGTGCGAGCCTCTATCACTCACAGGTACCAACAGACCAACAGGGCTCTGTTCTGCTCTGTGTGTGCTGCCCAAGTCCTAAGGTGCTTTTGGAAAAATAAAGCCAAACAAAAAACATTACCAACTGCCATCCCGCTTCTGCAAGGTTATTACAGAATATATGGAAAATTCCAGAGGACAGTAGCCTCCATCACAGCAGTAGTGAAGTTTTCATGAAGCTCTTCATGTCTATATAGCCAAATTTCGCAAAGCTGTATAAAGCGTGCATCCTCCTTACACCACCAATTCTATCAAATCTGGTCAAGCTAACTGTGGGAGTTAGGAATACAAACACAGGATCAGGACTATAGCATGTGAAGCCCTCAGAGATGAAAGTGCGACATAGTTTGAAAATAGTATTTCTATTAATAATGAATGTTCTCAATTTATACCAGATTTTGTAATGTTTCTGGGTACGCAGTGTTCCTCTGTTGTTGTTGTCCCAGATGCTCTCCTTTCTGACCGATTTGGTTCCCTTTCACAAATGAGCACTCCCTACTCACCCTGGGGAAGGTGCTTGAGGGAAAAGGGCAGTTTAAATTACAAAACCAGGGAACTGACTGTAATAAAGTGCAGGGAAATTCCATGCAAATGTGGCCCTTAATTTCTTAGGCCTCTGCAACTTATCAGTACCTTTCAACAGGGCTAATGTCAGGTACTGTACAGCATTCCTTATTTTCAGAAAACTGTTTCCTAAGGTCCAGATGATGTTATAAGTGGTATAACATGACTCAAAGTAGTTTTGCCAGATGTGATATCCCCTGTTGCAGCCTCAAATAGACTGAGAATGAGGAATGCATGCTCCATTAATTTCCATTGGAGTGAAGAATGCATTACTCCTTTGCCATTCCCATACTAAGAAATCTTCACATAGTCACAGCTTTATTTTCTTTATTCAGGAAGCCATATATTCCAGCATAATCCTGTATTTGCTTTTGGAGGACGTTCACTGACTTTTCCTTTGTCACTTCTGCAACACGTATGCGCAGTCCTGTCTACACACACTGACAAAAATTATGTCCTCGAGGGAATATCTACAATGACCTGTTACTTTCAGTATTTCATAGCTGGTTTTCTCCTTCCAGTGATTAAACCCACAAATTTAGTTAATGTACAGAGCAGGTTTCATGCGTAAATCTACCCCCCATAATTGCTTTTAAAATGCTGGAACCACTTTCAGATGCTGTCATCCATTTCTTGGGCGGTGGCCTCCTTCTTTCATGCATTCAGTAAATCAAAATTTACATGACTATTTCCCAACACACACTTGTGTAAGGTAGATCAGTTCTTTTTGTGGTCCTTTTAAATAGCATTTTTGGTGGATTTGGGAAAAAAATACATAAATATAAATAAAAAGGAATTACTAGGAAAGCTCCTAAAGGATGGTAACTACTGAACATGTTAATAGAGGAAGAAACTCATGACATGTCCCTCTCACATTTTTAGACTGGTCATTACAAATCATTCACCTCACACCACCATTCTGAAGTGTTGCTTTATTATTAAAAGTGTCAGTAAGATGGCCTGTTCTGAATTAACTCATCTTCATCTCTAAATGACAAGAAAAAGGGATATGTATCTTTATAGCCAGTCAGCAGAACTGTGCTAAGTCACACTTTGCTAATCCCCACGCTCTGCTATTCGCCCGCAGAAAAGGGTGTTCTTTCACAGTAAAGCTTAAAACTACACTGATGGTGTTGTAATAGATACCATGTTACTGCAATTTCACTGATATTATAAATATCTATTAAAAATGCTTCTGTGCATACTGGAGTTGTAGTCTAGGTAAAACCAAGTTGCTTATATTAAGGAAGAAGCAGCAAGTTCAGTCTGCTTTCTATTTTCATAAATAATAAAAGTTTCTTTGCTTGACAACCCAGAATTTATAGCTTCCCCTGGATTCCCTAATCCTTGCCACAAATGGGGGAAATTTCGACCATATTTATGCCAGAGTTTGCCAGAGATGTTATCCATTTTCAATACTCAGTGGCTGAATCTTTGTTTAAGTGAGTTTGAAACATATCTAGTGTTTCTCACAAGAAGAATATAAAGTGCACCTAGAGAGGTTAACTCTCAGTTCATCTCAGGTACTCGCTTCCATCATAAAAATGTATTAGCAGAAAGCTGGAAATGCAGCCCAGATCTTCAGCTGATGTAAGCTGATATACTTCCACCAATTTCATAAACTATGATGGGTTATTTCAGAGGAGGATCTGTCACAATTCATCACTGCTTTGAAAATTGTATGGGGTGATAATCACAGAGAATATTGCTATATGTCTGACGTATTGCACAAATATTGCTCAAATGTGGTGTGTTGTTTTTTTTTTCTTGTGTAGCAAGTCACTTTGCAGTGCGTGAACAATACTAAAATTAGCATGATGCTAGTCATTTCCTGATTGATAAACTAATCGCATAGGCTGAAACCCGAGAGTGGCAGGAACAGGTGAAAAAGCTCTCAGGTTCAAAAAAAGAAAAAACAAGCCCTTAAAAGATAATGAAACTTTTCTAAAGCACAGATACAGAGCTGAGCTCAATTTCTTGAAGATTGCTTAGTGACTTATAACACAACTGAAGTGTTGCCAGCATAACCAAGGTTCCAGGTTTCACCTGACAAAATATTTCAGGCAAAGAGGCAGCAGAAGGTTGCCATCCTCCCCACTGTGAGGCACCTATGCCCTGAGACCCAAGAGCCAAGGCTGCTCGTCAGATTACTTTTACATGAGCACAACCTGGCAGCTCCCTAGGGCTTCCCTAGGTGTTTTGAAAGCAGTGAGTAGTCTGAATGACCAGCCTAAACCATGTGACAAGTTTTAATGAAACCTTCCTTTCTCAGCCAAACTAAGGGCAAAAGGAGTGTGGAAGTCTACCTACTGGAAATTGTCCTTTGGAAATCTTCAATATCCTCTCTACTGCAGGGGTAGTCCTTTGTATTGCTGCCCTTGCTTGCCTTCTCGTTTGGCTTCTGCTGCTCCGATCCCTTCCCAGGCAGGGACATTATGATATGTTTATTAATGAAAACATCACTTCGGTTGTTCACATCTTCCTATACCTCCAGTGTCATCAGCTTAGGCATTTCTTTTGCCCTTTCCTGTTCTGTTCATGATCAGAATCACATGGCAGAACATGGCAGAATCAGAACAGTGGCAGAATCATGATCATGGCTTGCACCCACCTCCTAGGATATTCCATGACCATTTTGCTCATTGTCTCAATTCTGCTTGTTCTTATTTGCTGCTGTTGATTGCCCACCCCATGCCAACTTTGCTGATGCTGCAACACTCACTAACACCTCATTTGAAACTGCACCACATGCATAACTGCACAACAGAAGGATGGGCTGCCATCACAGCACACTTACCATCCACATTAGCCTTGCATGGCTGAAATGGAGTAACATTGGCAGTGAAGCTGTGGTTCAAATCTCTTATTAGTTTTGTCTGTGAAAAACACATTGGATCCTTTGCTGTTGTATTTTCCTTGATAGAGAGCGTGTACTAATTCACAGAGAGCCTGCACCCTCAACTTTCTAACTACTATATCTAAAGAGGAAGGATGCAGATCCAGGGGTAGGGGAGATGTTGCTTGCTACACCACAGTTTTGACTTACAAACACATGGAAGGCACGTAGCTCCTCAGATTCTTCTTTATAAAATTTTGTGAGGCTTGGGGACATGACAGATCACATCTGCGTAACTCAACTGCAGTGGCATGGTTGCAAAAAATTTTGCTCTACTTAAAAACTGGATTTATTTTTTTTTTCACATGGGAAGTGGTTCAATCAGGCCAACTCTGGGTAATGCTACTCAGATTGGGCAGATGCTGATAATTTTCCTCTTGCATCTGCTGGTTAAATGCCACTGTATGCCACAGACAGCAGAAGTGAAGGTTGAGAGGCACTTGCCAACTCTTACAGCGATCGATAAAGAGCAGAGATTGCTACTGCTTTCTATCATCTCAACTTCTAAGCCCTCCTTTTACTACACACTATTTGACTTCTCAGTTTTATGAACTCCATTGAGCTGAATGAAGAGTTCAAAGCAGATGAGCTAATTTACCTCTTTCTGCTCACAGTCACTCTATGGACATACTGTGGTTTCTTCCCCTTTACCAATTATGTGAGTTTATCTGACAGAGTGTTTTTCATAAAACAGTTAATCAGGACTATTCAAAAATATATGCCAAATTACTTAGATAATACTGGCCACATGAGAAACATATTCTTTTCCTCTCTCAGCTGATTGGATATACTCAGACACATATCTACAGCAAATATTTATATCTACACTATTAACGTTCTACTTCAGCCGATTAGAGTTTTGGTGCTCTACTATATTTGTAGCTCTAATAATTTTTAAAAGCTTTTTTAAAATTATTTCAAAACATATATCTCTATAATAAATAACACAGATAGATTGCCATCAATCTGAGCACTCAAAAATTATTGCAAAGCATGAGAGTTTCTACCTTCCCTTCAAATGATTTCTAATGTGGTAGTATAATCTTTCCTTCTCCATTTATTATCCTATTTATAATCTTCTACTAACCTTTATGTTACCATTTGTTCCTAGTGCTTACTCAAATAGGGAACCTGAACTTAAATCCTTCCCTGGGGTCTGTCAAAGATTTAGGTGGCACTGACTGCTGCTCTGCCCTTCCTCGCATGGCAGACCAAAAAGCATGTGGATTTATTCTTGCCCACAAAGATTCCTTCCCATTCAAAATATTCAAAGTGCCATAGGCACATAAAAGGTATTCCTATGGCTGTATGGGCCCATAAACACTTCACTGAGAGCAGAACCTTGTTTTCTCAATGGGCCTATGTGGATAAAATTGAATACTATGGAGGGAAGTAAAATCAGGTTATAAAAACGTACCCACCCATCACTTCATGTACTGTACATGCCACAGCCAAAACCTGTCTCACACCGCTCTGCATCCAGAGAAGCTCCATTAGGGCCGTCATATTTTGGACTTACCCCATGTCATTAGGAGACAGAGTTTGATTACGTGCAGCCACTTCATATCATTTCTAAGCAGAGGTAACCTTATCCTGGACTTTCCAGTCCCAGCTACAAAAGACCTACTTACCTTACACACGCTCTCTCAGACATGGAAACCCTAATGTCATCAGACAGCTGCTTCCCTTTGCTCAGGTCATCTGCAAGTACTGACACGTTTCCTGATCTCCCAGCCCCTATCCCACCACCCCTTTAATTTCTGCTCCATGCTTTTGGATCTCAATCTGAGCTATTTCAGCTCTAAGCCAGAACAGACTGCACAGAACTGCTCCCACAGATGATGACATGATATGAGATACAAGATGTGATGACACCAATATCTCTATGAGTGTATATGGCCTTTATGGCTGGAACAATGAAAACATGGAAAAATCTTGCCTGAGAGGAAAGTCTTTCCTCTCTGGGTTTCAGGGTTTTGATGTGTTTTCCGAGAATTTGCTGAGCCCAAGACAGAGAGCTTCAATTAAGCTTTCCACTGTGATCAAACCTCAGACCATAATCGTGACACTACTGCTACAATCCCAGCTGCCCTGTGTCACAACCAGCAACAAATTAAGACCAAGACTAGTGGAGGAGTGGGAGAGAGGAAGATGCTTTCTCCTCCACCTGCTGCAAGCCTCACATCCCCTGCACCACATTCCAGATCATCCTTAGCTCTCTGCTTCTCGCCTCTCACTACCAGGTCCTGTCCTAAGATGGTTTGTTGCTAAGGAGAGTGAAACAACCAAGTTCCTGAGACACCTGTGGCCTGCACCAGTGCATCCAGGCTCAGCTGCAACCTGGCACACACCCACTGTCAGCATCATTCTCTTTACTACTAGAATATGTGGAGCAGGCCTAAAAGCACTGTACTTGCCAAGCCAAAGCCACAAAAGGCATACCTTGCTCCTAACAGATGGAGGACTTGGCAGCCTAGCACACCTCCAGCACCAAAAGTGCTGAAAGCAGACAAGTTCCATCACTTTCCTGGAGGCACAGTGAGTAGGGCAGCGGAAGGGAGAAGTTTTGCTCAGGGGGGAAGGGAAGAAAGCGACTAAAGAGTACATGCATCCACATGTGAAGCTGTGACAAACAGTCGTGTGATTTATCATCATACTCCCACTTGTAACTCTAACCTAACAGTGTGTCATCTTTACTTTTCATGTTATTTATTTACAAGTGCATTTTCAGTATCAACCCTTTCATTCATTAATCCTAATGTGGCCTTTTTCAACGTCTACTTACCATTTTAAATACTTACTATAATTTACAGGGCTTTCTTGAACACATCCAAGGTATATTATATGGGGCTGGCTTAATGGAAAGTCTTGTACACCAAAGCAGGAAAAAAGCACATTTAATTTATGATGGCTTTGAATTTTGCTCATAATTTACTTCTGGAGAACTATTCATATAAAGCCACACCAATGAGAATTTTCAGTGGTGATGCAGAAGGGAAAAACCAATAAATGCTGATCTTATTATTCATTTTTATTTTGAAAGCATTGTTGCACTCTGGGATTATGTAAACTGCTTATAACTTGGCAAAGAAATTTTTGCGTCTCGTTATGAAAGAAATGCAGTGTAATGACATGTGGGCCATAGCAAGACCTTATTTCAGGTGTGGTCCTAAGAACAGTATCTAAACCACTTTGATATTAAGGGTCATAAGGTTTCAGTAGTATTCATCCTTCACCACATCAATGTTCAACAGGAGCTGAAGAGTTTCAGCACAAACTCGTGCCTAAGATTTGCAGCAGTCCTACACAAAGAGTCTTTCATCTCACTCTTCCTTCTGCTGATTCATTAGCAAAGGGAGGGGATCATCAATTTCTGCACCACTATATCAATTCCAGTGCGACCCCATGAAACACTAAAACAGATGGGGCTGATGACGTAATGGACAAAATAAGAAACATTGCATGGAATTTTTTTTTAATTAAGATTTTTTGAAAACCATCCCATTTTGGGCAGATGTCCTGCTTAAACCATAGAGAACCGAGACCCTGAAAAACCTTTCTTATGCAAGCATCACAATGAAATGGATTGAAGACAGGAAAAACTGGTCACTGAATGCCGGCATAAAGCTGAGCAGCAGCTCGGGTGATGCTGTGGGAGCATCTCAGGGTCACCTGGAGCAGTCATGGTACTCCTGCCCACAGCTCAGCTCACAGCCCTGAGTGCACTGGCTCTAGTTCACACTGGCAGAGAGCTGGCATCCCTCAAACTATAGAAAATGTGGATGGGGATGAAAAGCCGTAATTCTCTGTGCTTCACAGAGGAAATGTGCCGGGTGCAGGCACAGGATGCAGCCAGGTTGCTGTCAGTGGATGAAGCAGCTCACTTGCCTGCATCTGTCTGTCATGTAGTGGGAAAGACCTCCCTGCTCCCTCCTGCATCATTTCTTTGATCTCCAGCATCTTCTGCTCCCTCACCCTCTTCATATACCCTTTCCCCATCCCCTCGGCAGGATATTCATGATGTGAGAGGACAGACCATAGAGAGACCAGAAGAAGGCAGGTATGCTCTGCTGTGAGCATTTCTTGGGCCTCTGCCACTGTGCTTCTGATCCTGAAGCCTGACAGGCAGAGAAATCTGGCCAGCATGATCCCATAGTCTAATATTTTCCATGAAGAGGTGGAGCAATGGCTGGTGAAACATTTTCACAAGTCACCAAAAAAAAAAGCAAAGCCTCTTCCATCCCTCCATCTCTGGCTGCACAAAGACCCTCTGTTTCTTGTGTGTGCAGACCTTAACATTTTGCTTTTAAAAAGACAATTTCTGCTCACCGTTTGCAGGGGACACAGGAAATTGCTTTTGGAAAAGCATACTGAAGGGCCCAGCCAAGACACAGCTCTTTCAGGAAAATGTGGTCTTGCACACCTTCCTCAGCACCACTGTAAACCTGCTGCACTAGCAAAGGCACCCTAGAAAACCTACACTCCATGGATCACTTTTATGGCAGTACCTTGAATTCAAATCATAAAATTTTGAAAATACTAATATCACTAGTAGAGAAGAAACAGTAAAATAAATACCCTCTTCTAATTTTGTCAGAAGGTTGTTCTCCTCACTGGGAGAAGCTCTGGCTTGAACAGAATGTGTGATATCAGGGCTAAACAAGTTAATTTGATTTTAAACTTTCCCATGAGTCTTAGCATTTTCCCTTTCACTGAATATTGTGACACAGGGCCACTGTGGTTTGTGAGGGATTTTAAAGATCCAATCTGAAAGATCTTTCAAAGCAAAAATGATTACTGTTTGTTGTTAATTTAAATAATAGCATGAATGCACAGAATGTCTCACCTCAATCTTCTTTTTTTAATGACCGCTGGTTTGCAGTCATAGTTTTGTGCCTGTAATTAATTGTGCCTGCTATAAAAGCTGGGTTGCACTTAATTGTGACTTTGGCTGATAGCAGTTTGACATCTGGCTCCTTGGTTATTCTTGCAGATATGAAGGCTCTTTTAAATACTTGCTCATTTGTCATTAAGTTAGTCCAAACAATTTCAGGAACTCAGAATGGATACATTACAGGATTTGGAAGATAAATACTGCTCCAGTGTTGACACTTCACCAAGAGCAGTCTCTGGACACTCATTTACAGCTTTGCCACAAGCCATGAGCAACATGTAGCCTACACTGTGTTGTTTCAGAAGCAGACCAGGAATCTGTTGCTGGGATCTCCACTACAATGTCATTTTCACACGTAGAGGAAAAGCCAGTTTGTGTCTAATTACAGCGAGCGCATAGCAGAGCATGGGATAAGAGCCTCTACCTTGCCTTCCAGAAAGACTTCTGTTGCTTGCACCCAAGCCCAGGCTGCCTCAGCATCACTGTTTCTGCAGTGTCAATTAGATAAATGAAGGTCAGCTTTGGGAATGTCTAGCCCTCCTGCTGTCACAACACTAGTCTAGGCACAAAATTCCTATGTGGTCTTTGCTTCTTTCCGCAATGGAGAAACAAAGTGGATCAACCATGTAAAGTCTGCAGTACCTTTCCCTGGAATGTCTGGTCCATTACAGCACGCTGGGCAACTGGGAGAAGGGTGGAGTCCAGCTTCTCACCTGAACCTAATCATTGCTCACCCAGGGGTTCGTGGAAACAGGTGACTTTCTGGCCATAGCTGCTTTGCAGTACAAGTACGGGAAGGTCATCATGGCCTCTCTGCAAGGCTGGAGGAACGTAAGGTTGAATCTGGGATCTGAATTTGAGATCCTCTGATGGGAAATAATCATGTTCTTTGTGTGAAGTTCTAGCAAGACATTTTTTTCTCCAAAAACAACCAATCTTCCCTAGCTTCTCTTTGACTTTACTCTTTACCCTGGAGTACCTCAGAAAAATGCAGTTGCTATTTCACATACAGAACTGAAACAAAATGCAAAAGATGGCCAAGATTAGATGATTACCTCTGTCTCCTTGTGTGTCTGTGTTAAAGAGGTCCTGGTAGCTTCTTTGTAAATTTAAACCCTATTTTGGAGCACTTGTGATGCCTTAAAATGAATTCAGCAGAATTCAGCATTATTAATGTGTTACAGGTTGAGTTAGGTGCCACCAGAGCTGACTGAAAATGAACACAAATTCATTTCACACCTGAAACTGAGAACCAGGTTCTTTGTAACTTGCTTAAGGATGAGAAGTCTTGGAAAAATCAAAAAGAAATGTGGAGAGGATATCAAGATAGAGGACAAACTGTCAAGGAGGAAAACAAGTGGTGAAAAATTGTTCCCTAGGACTTTCAGGATGCACTCAAGAAAGGTGCAGTGGTAGAGAGCCACAGAATACAGTATGAAGAGACAGGCACTGTTTCACACAGAGAAGATTGAAAAAAGAGCAGGTGAGATCCTCTACTGATGAAGGAGAATACATCCCCAATGTGCAGAAGTGAGGACTGTTGCACACCCTGAAGAACAGGGCCCAGGGAGGGTAAATGCTGGGGTGCAGAGCATGGGCTGTTGTGGGAAACCAGACGTGTCACTCAAAGGATGATCAAGCCAAGCCCTCAACCAGGAGAAGGGTTTGGGGACATGTGGGGTGCCATGGGAGGAGCCTCTACTCTGCCAAGGGCACTGGAGCTGCTTGCATGTGATCAAACACATTTCTGTGATAATTGAAACAAAATCTGGCAGTGCTGCATTGGAAATACAACAGAAGAAACATTAGTCTCCTGCTGCAGCACTGGTGAGACTGAAGGGAGCTGACTAACAAAACCTATGGAGAAAGAAATTCTGTTTTTTTCAAGGGAAAGTGTGCATAAGGGATTAATATATCTGAGTATTTGTTTCCCTTAACTTTGGTATAATCCTCTCTATGTTGATTCAGTGAACAACAACAAAAAATAAAGTTAAAATAAGGTTGAGTACAGCCATTCAGCTGTCAGTCTAAAATCTTATTAGACATGTTTGTCCTCAAATTCAAGTATAACATTTTTTTGATTGATAGAAAATGACAGGTAGTAAAGTTATGCAATTATGCATGGAGGTGACATTTTTTCTCCAATAACACTTTAGGAATGTAAGAATTTTGTCATCCTCACTACCTGCCTTGTTGAGAAGATGTGATTTACACTCTTATCTTGGGGGAAGGGAAAAAGAATCGTTGCTACCTCGGTGAATGATCTGTGCATATTTTAAATTGGAATATACATCCTTTTTACAGTGCTACAGTACCATATCCAGACATCTTTTCTGAGGAGAGTTTCTTTGGGACTGGATGCATTTTTGAGCAGCAGTGGCAGGAAGCACTCGCAAGCAGCAGGCTGGCACTGACACTGTAGCAAGAAGACGTGCTGCATGTACTGTGTGCTGCTCACAGTCCAAACACAGGCTAAACTTTTGGCTGATCCTTTTCCATCCCAGAGTGCAGCCACTGACTGAAACTGTCTGCATGTACATTGTTTTCTTCCATCTTCTGCTGCCTGGCACCTGACACCTGCAAATTGGATGCATCACAAGGACCACCATGCATCTGTTACAAAGTCCACGGATATTCAGCACTTGTAAATGAACAATAATTAAAATTAACAAAGCAGGCCTAAGAGTCTAATGCAAAATGTCAATTCTCTCCCTGAGTGAAACAGTAATCTACATATGTTAGAAAAGAATGGGTAAGGCAGAGGAAACCTTTTAAAGAACAATGAGACATAGAAGGGACAGCAACAACAACAAACAAGGACTTTTATACCGTTCCTGGCACCCAATTTAGAAAGCAGCCCGGCATCTCAGCCAGCAGTGATGCCAACCACTGCTCTGTATCCAAATCAAGGTATCTCCTCATGCCCTCTTTCAGCTGCCCACCGTGACACAGGTGCAGTGGGCAGGATAAGCTTGCCCAGAGTGTAGGGACCATGTGAGCTGACTGGCCTGTACATTTCTGGAGACACACCAAGAAGAGACACTCTGTAGCCCTTCCCTCCTACATGTAGCAGTCATTAAGTCACACTAATGTTAAGCCAGCATTTCAACACTCATCTGGTAATATGTAAGAATTAGGCCAATATGAAACCAAAGGAAATATTTGAGACATTCTGTACTAGGAAATATCCCCATATTTGATTGTAATGTGTATCTTTGACTCAAAAAAAAAGTGGTTGCACAGCTACAAATATAAGTGATAAAAATACATGTTAAATCCATGCACATGGTTCTCACTAGAAATCGAAGATTACACTTCTCTTCACAGTCCAGTTTTCTAAGATTAATTTCAGTTTAAACTAATGTGACAACCATCAGCCTTTTAACCTAAGTAGGTTGTTAGAGTATGTAAATTACAGAAATACTTCAGCACCACAGAACCAGTTAGAGTAGGACATATAATGGAAGAAATTATTAGATCCCAAAACTGAAGTGTTTCCCTAAAAATGAGATTTCTTCAGCCCAGAACTGAATACTTTCAGTTCTGAATTCATATGCTTGTTTAAGCTCCTGGAGCATTTAAGAAGAAAATAAATAAGCATTTTCTCAGACACTAATTTGAGAAAGGTCACATATTACAGTGTCTTCATTAAGCATAGGTCCAGCTTCCTGCATTTGTCCTTTCATACCTTGCTGTCTTTTGATTCTGTCTTTATCATCATAGCCAAGCACTGACAGCAGATGTACACAACAGCAGCAGACTGCCTTTTATTTTTATAGAGAAATAAACAACAGGCGTGATCAGCTAATGTAGCTCCTCACCTATTCAGTCACCCCTGGGAGTTCCCTTACTGACTGATCTACTCATTATCTGGGGTTAAGGTAACACTACCAGATGAGTGTTTTAGGGAATGGAAACCACATGGGGCCAGCTCCCTGGGAATGGTGCTCTCCCACCTCAGCACTGAGATAGGAGGCGTAAAAGGTGCGGAGACTCACTAGATCATACTGCAAGATGCTTCCCTCCAGATGGAGAAGTATTTTATTCTGTTCTACATGACAATTCCAGAAGTGAGAACATTCTCCTTGTCTTCTGAAGCTTGTTCTGAAATCGAAAAGGGGAAAATATGCAATAATGCAATCCCCCAGAGTTAAGAAATGTTTCTTGATATCCTGTCTATGTTCTCTTTTGATCTTCATCCTTTCAAAACCTCTGGGGCCATCCTAAATCACCCTGTTCCCTGCTTGGTGTTTATGTCTTTCTATTACTTATACACCATTAAAATGCACTCCTAATCAAAATATAATTTACCTAATCTTCTTTATAAATGAATCCCCCGAGACTCTTAATCATTTGGATTGCTCTTCTCTGGACAGTCTCCAATTTCTTGACAGCATTCTGAGATTGACATGTCCCAAACTGAATGCAGCTCTTTTGATGCAGCCTCAGTAGTGATGTAGAAAAGGAAATCGTTGTCAGAGGGGCTCTTGGGAAAACCAAATGCCATTGGCTTCATCTCTCGTTTCCATAAGAAAGGATAATGATTTAGCATCTCCAGATTGAAGCATTTTCATTTTTACTTTAGAAATAACTTCCCATTTTGCTTTTCGAATAATAATTTTTATGATTTGGACACATTCTGCATCCTGGCTAGATGCAGTAGCCACTGATCTGAACAATTGCATTGTGTTTTGCTGTTTTATTTTGACTCACCTACATACACATTTACAAGATCTGTCATTTACAAGATTTATTGTTACTTTATTATTTAGTGTTATCACTTAGCATATTTGCTTTAGTGCATATCATGTAGAAACCCACTGTGCTACTCACCACCTTGTCCTTCTCGACCATTTGCCACATCATCATCAAAAATCCTAAATAAAACTAGACCTTATTCATATCCCTGTATAGCATCGCTGAAGGTAGTCCTCAGTAACCGGACACCTCAGCTTATTATTTTCCTTAGTTTATGGACCTTCAGTTCACTCTTGGTTTATGGCAATGCTGACATTCACATCAAAGTTAAATCCTACTTTAAGCAGGATTTCAGGAGGGTCCAGATGCACTACGTTCCTTTACATTGTTGCCTGCTTTTGTAACTTAACCTGAAAAACCAAGGTTTGTCTGTCGTGACGTATTCTGTAAAAACCTTGCTGTTAATTGTGCTTGTGGTTTGATTTCTGATCTAATATACATGCCATTACCTTACTGGGTAAGGACAGAAATTGGACCACTGAATTCTTAGTGCTTAGATTTTTTTATTTTTTTTTTAATCATTACCTTTCAGAAGTTCAGTATTTCCTTTTTTACTCCCATCCCTCTGGTGCTTTCCCATCACACTCTGTAACTTTCTGTAAGTAATTGCTAGTGTTTCTGTAAGTTCATTAGCTAATTCCCTTAACAGCCTAAAATGCATGCACACCTGCTGATCTGTATATATATTCAGATGTTTTAAGTATTCTCTTACCTGCTTTTCATCAATAGCTTTGACAAAGTCGTTATTGCTACTTAATTATCCATTTCTCCTGCCCTTATTTTTCTTGTTTAACAGATTTTTATAAAGCATTTCAGTAGTTTACCCATTTTAGAACCATCATTGATTTAATCTTCCTCCTCATTTATTAATGAGTCTACTTTTTTCTCCATATTTTTTGTTCTCTTAATATATTTCATATGCTTTTCTTCTTCTTTTGAAACCCTTTGGCTATTGCTGACCCATTCTTCTTCCTGCTGTCCTAGCAAGACTAAATCAGAGAGGTTTTCTTCTTGGTACTGTTTTTTGATAAAAGATTAAGGAAAGGTGTTATTTAGTTAGTTAGTTAGTTAGTTAGTTACTCCTTTCTCTGTTGCTTGTAAAGAACTGTGGGTTTATGGTTGGGGTTTTATGTGTTTTTGTTTGGTTGGTTGGTTTTGGGTTTTTTTTTCTTTATTTTCCCCTTCATTTTTTACTGTACTTACAAGTTTCTGCTGTTATAGGTTGGACTTAATGATCTCAAATGTCTTTTCCAACCTAGTTAATTCTGTGATTCTCTGATTCTGTGTCTCTCAGACCTGTGTCCTTGGTGCTGGTGGGGTTGCCATCTGGTGAAAATTCTTCTTCCTTCCTCTCCACCTTACCCCATTTACTTATTTACTCAACTGTCTTACATTCCAGCCTCATAAATCAGGGTCCAACATGCCTGATCTTTCAGTACAAAACAACAGGTGTCAACTCCCTGTTTGGGCCTTTAATCATAAAAAGACTGGAAAAAGTGTGGATGTGATCCTGATCCTGTCTTCTTCCATTTTCTTTTCTTTTTCACTGGCGACATCAGTAATATCTGAGCACCTTATTTTGTCCAAGATATGAACACAAACTCATAACTGGAGCAAGCTTTTGGAGTTATTATTTTGCCCATTGACTGACACCTCTCCCCCCATGACATACGAGAAGAAATCAGTCTGGACTCCATGGAAGCTTTCAATGAACCAACCATTTAGCTGAGGAGGTGGGGAACTAGGGATCAGAAAAGAAGGGATTTTTCATGGGAAATGGTGGTTGGAGCAGGTTGGGTACTCTTGTTTCTCTAAAAGTTGAAGCTAACCTCTAACAACGACTTGGGCAATACAGGGAGAGAGCAAAAACAGCCAGGTGCACAAAGAGCACATTGTACGTGGACATGTTCATGTAGATTGGGCAAAACAAGGAGCTGTTGATGAAAGGAGTTTTGCCTGAGAGAATTCAAAAGGGACAAGTTCCAAACAGACAAAAGAAATGAGTTTTCAAGGAACAAAGCAGAAAGTTACATACCAAAAATAAGAGTAGAACCAGAGCAGAAAAAGGAGGGAGAATGACATGCAGGAGTGGGTGAGAAGTTCATAAAGAAGATTTTCATTCAGGAAGAAGGAGCTGAGGATCACACAAAGAAGCAGTCTGTCTGACTGTGGATAATCAGGAAGCCTCTCTCCAGAGGTGATCTACAAACTGGTAAACTGCACACCAGGGAGTGTAGGGTAGGTTTGGACCTGGAAATGAAAGTGAAGCATCTACTGCCTATCTTCAGCACCAAGAACATTATCAGATCAAGGATGCTTTCATTAGGAAAGACACTCAAAGTGAGTTATCTGCCAGATACCTTCAGTAGAAAAACACAGGTGCTCAGGGATTAATGAAGCTACTTTAGGAAGTCACCTGAACAGCAGAGCACACAGCCTGCAAAGTGAAAGAAAGAGATTGCAAGGAAAGTCTCCAGACATAACTGTGTAGCCACCTCAAATTATATTATTAGAATGAAGCCTGGACTCAAAGAGGAAAGGGTCTGAATAGTAAAGAAATCTATTTCCTCAGGCAGGAAATACAGACATGAAGTGAGAATCTCCCCAAAAGGAAAGTTTTCTGGAAAATTAAGCTGTGTTGAACCTTTTAAAGGTGATTAAAACAAATAGCAGCCATTTCCTCAGCTGTCTAAATAAAAAGAGAACACTGAATGAAGAAATGGAGCTGCTATAGAGTGAAAATATAGTAGAGACCTATAAATGGCCCAAAACTAAATTAATACCCTTGCCTCAGTTTTCAATGAAAGTGACATGAGGACAAAGGGTAATGAGTGGAAAAGCAGGGATTAAAACCCACCACATTCATTGAACAAGTAGAATTCAGATAATGTAGCATTCACAGGTGAGAGGGGTGAATAGTCTGGATTTTGAAGGCACTATTCCACTTGGAGCAAACACTCTGATAATAAACATTCCTAATTTAGATATCAGGTCATGATTAATACCAAGTCCGCACCCTGCTTCAATTCTCAGTCTCAGTTTCCTTTCCTGCATCCCTTTGAATCATTTTTTCATCTTCTCTTTGAGATTCCCCAGACTTTTTAACACAGGCAGCACATACCTTTTCCCTAATTCTGTTTCATAAACCCACTTATCCACCTGAGGATTTTAGGGAACAGTTTTCCAACAGCATTCAACATCGGGTCATGTGAAACACTTCAATCACTTAAGTCTTGCAAAATTATAAGCATCTGAAAAACAGAGGCTTAGGATGTTAGTAATGTACGAATATAAGGAATTCTATCAGTTATGATAGAATAGAATTTCAGTGAAGGGTGGTCTGTTCTATACATGGTGTTTTGTCTAAGCAAACCACTCCAAGTCACGAAAATGTGTAAAGGGAAACACTTCCAACACCTTCCAGAATCCTACCTTCAGCTGAAGGTCTCTTTATAAGTCCAACCATACCAATAATGTGAAGGATGAGGTTCTGACAGAGTTAATAATAAGGAAGCTGTAAAATTTATACTAAGCTGAATTATTTGAGAAACACCATACCCCTTTCCTTCTCCCTCAGATAATTTCATTTTTATCTTGGCTATTGTTAACTGTTCTCTGTTAGTTACAAGCCAAAAGCAGAGTTTATTTTACATCACCTTTATTCCATCTTCTACAGTGCTGCTTAATGAATTGAAGGGGCTGGAAACTTGTTCTCAGTGAAGCAAATATCCTATGAGTTATAAATGACATTTCATCCTCATATGCAGATTCTTCTGTGCCTAAGTGAATTATTTACAAGGTACAGCTTGTGGGCTCCAACAATCAGCTGCCAGAGATTTACACCTACACTGAGTCCCTGCTCTCCTGCTGGGAAAATGTGAAGTTTTCCACCGCCCTTTAAGATCTGAAGACTTAACAGAGAATAGCTCTCCCCAAAGCTGGCACTGCTTTTCTTGGGATGGTGGCTGACTAGGCTTTGCTGAGGGAGACAGAATAATGGTGAGCTAAGACACCAGAAGTGACTGCTTCAGTAGCTTTAAATAGTCTCCTTTTTTTTTCCCCCTGCATGCAGCTGCAAATCAAAAGTATCATGGATGATTTAAATATTGCACTTCCAGTTCTGTATGCATAATGACAAAGGTAGTCGTAGCATTGTTTTTTCTCCTTAGTGAGGAAAAAGCTCATAGAAATTGGATGCTGCTGTGATCAACAAAGTAACAGGGAGGTGGACACAGACCATAAGGGAATTATTAAGTTCCCTTCCAAAGCCTACCTTCATATTTAAGGGACCAGGAGAAAAGCTTTAAAAACATATCAGATTTAGGATAAATTATTTAAAGTAAATTGGGAAGTATTTTGAAAGCTCTGATGTCTCTTCCTGAGTCTTTTCATGTAAGCAGAATTGCAGGGAGCAAAGCATTGTGAAATGGAGTTGTAGTTACAAGAGCAAAGACAGTGTGGGGCTGCATCGCCAGCAGCCAAGTTACTCTGGAGACCGTGGGTGTGGAGCAAGTGTGGCTCCTTCCTGATGCCACAGGTGGGCTTTCTTTCTCCTCTATAATCTTCAGAATTTCTCACTAGATTTCAATACTTCCATAATGTTTAGAAAGCTAATGATGTTTACACTCGTGTGGGAAAAAAAGAGTGCTCTGTTACAACTTAATCTCTCAAGAAAAGCAGTAAAAGCCATCTACGTGGTATATGTAGGTAGCAAAACAATGTAAAAGAGTCATTTGGGAGGAACTGTCCCTCAGTGGCAGGAAAATGGTTCAGAAGACATAATAATTTTTTTTTTCCTATTTAGGTATCTCTGATCCTGGAATACTCAATGTGATTCTCTCTTCCATTTGAATCTCCACTGACAAGAGATAATCTGCTGCTTTTTTTCATTTTCATCTCATCCAGCTTATTTCTTATAATGTTAGACTGGATGTAAAATTGTTTGAGTATGCTTGTAACTAACCAGCTTTCTGGGTAAAAAAAGACTAACTGTCAGTCTCCTGACAGACAGCGAGACAGATAGATAGAAAGAATACTGGTGCTTCTGTCAGGTCACACGTGGCAGAGTTTTTGTAGAGGCTAAACATTCAGTAATACTTTTTAGGAAAAATGTTTTCCTCCTTCATGCCTTTGGGACTTGAACCAGCGTGAAAGTTCAACAGATAAATACGTGCTTAATTATACATCATGGGGTTCTCTTTGAGTCTAACAGTGTGTGTGTGCTGCTGAATTTGGGACCACAACCACACCCGAGGCTCACTGGCTGCTTGCAAATATCTGGCTCTGTCTACTGCTGCCTCTGTGAGACCCCAACAGCCTCACTAACATTTTTTGCCTCTGAGCAGGATGTGGGGAACACAACCAAGATAATCGCTTGTTTTCTAAAGGATAGAGCATGGCAGGAAAGCCCAGAGTGGATTTGTGAGAGAAATGTCCCCGGAAAGTATCTAAAATTTTCCTGCAGGAAGGAAGAGTGAGAGTTTTTTACACATCATTCCCCTTGCTGATAAAAGGTTTGAGATTGAGAATCTTCCTCAGCATACTAGTAAATACCTTTTTTCCTTTAAACCAAAGAACAGTAAAATGGCAATTAATTTAGACTAGGTAAAGTATATAATTACCTAGTCATAAAATGGACCATAAAAGTACTACATTGTTGAATCCATTTCATTAGTAGCATGTACATAAAAACTGTTTTAGGGTATAAAGACGTAAGTATTGTGCTTCATTGTTTTCAAGTGACAGTGCCTTGCTTTTTCTTGGTTTTGCAAACAGACCTCTCCACATTGTTACTCCAGGAGTTGTTTAAACTTCTTTTCCTTGTATTATCCACATTATGCTAACTTCATCTCGAAGCAGCTCAAAAGCATCAACATAACTTTGGAACTTAAAACCAAAAGTTGTAGGTCACATAAACCCAGACTGAATGTTGATGAGGCAGTTTGTTTTATCTGAACTGGGGGGTAGATTTTTATGCCCTTTTTTTTCATTTTGCTTTCATCCCTAGATTTGGTGATGTTGCAGACAAATAGGTGAGTTAAGGAGTAGTGGCAGTCCTGTAGAGTTGCCTTTCTAACTTTCATCTCTTTATTTGTTTGCTATTTTCATTCTGAAAAGCCCACAAGTCTTTTAAGATCCGTATACCTTAACTAGTATGTTCAACCACAAAAAAAAAAAAAAAAAGACCCTTAGGAGATGAAGAAAGTCATTTAGTTGTTTTCCTCAAGTTTTTAATCTCTGGTAAATTTAGTGTAGCTGCTTTGCAATGTCACCAATTCCTGTGAAACAGAATATTCCTCAGTGATTTAGAATACAAGGTGGCATAAAAAACTTCTTCATCAGGATATAAAAAACTGTAGGAATATTTTCAATTGTTGCTATAACTGTTTCTCTGAAATGATTTCACTTATTTAGTGACCACCTAAGGCTCTCTAAGGAACACAGCAACACAGTTTGAGACATCTCTGTGATGTTCTGTACATCACATAGTTGCTAACAACCTGTCAAAGTCATCCTGACACCAAACTGAGAAGCTGATGGTTTTGGTAACGTATTAGCAGAGATGAAAAAAGATGGTCCTCATTATTGTAATAAAACCAACAGACACACACTGAGAATCAATTACTGATTCTGTGACCTGTTGAACTAACCCTCAGTCAAGTGGGGGGACTGCACAGAGCATCTTACATTATCAAATGATTTAGGATGGAGCACTGTCTGAAGACTTGCAACAAGTCAAGGCAAATACATTTCCGTAAATTGTAGCTTGCTTAATTACCTTGTTCCTGAGCACAAAGATCAAATTGAGCAACTTAAGGTGCTGAAGCACTCTGCCAGCTGGTCATAAGAAGGAAATAATTAACACACACAAGAGCTAAGTTTGAGATTCCTACTGACAACAGCAAGGAGATCCAAAGTTAAGGCAGACACTGTGTCCTTGACTGGATCCATGTGCCTACAATTTGCAGCACATATTGGACTGGGGAAGAGCACCATGTGTTGCAGCCATTTCAAGCAAGCAGATGGCTTTTTAAAACGCTCAGTGTAGGGAAAGCAAAGCCCTTTCAAAGGTTGGCATTTCACTCTCATTATTTGTCACAGACTGTTCCACCTCTCGCCTTCACAATGTCCGAGCATCACTAAGAAAATTCTCTCTCATGGAAGGCACTGTGCAAACATGTGAAAGACATCCCCTGATACAATGAAGTGGCCAGTGAGACAGGAAATCAGTAATGATATTTCATGTTTGGAAAGCAATGCCCAACATAAAGCTATTTTTCTTTCTAGGATCCCACCCAGCCTGGAGAAAGTCAAAAGTCATGAAACCCCTGTTTGGTGCCTACGTACACTTCCCAAAGGCCTTCGTGCCCACAGCAGAGTCTTTTTTCCTACTCTGAGCATCTCTCAAAGCCAAGACCTTTCTTCCATAACCAAATTCAGTTATAAGGTGTAAAGTTATTTACTGTGGAAAGATGAACCTAGGAACCCAACTTTCATCCACTACTTCCCACATTTTTTAATAGGATCTCTCATGCCTGCCTGAATAGTCACCTAAGATGAAGAGAAAAAGACACCTAATTTTAACATATCATCTTGAGGATGGACTCTTTGGAGTACTGTGCACTACAGATTTGTTATGATCAGAGGGGCCAGATGTCACCAGCTGAGCCGTTCATTTGATGCTGCGCCATTGCTCGGTGCTGCTGCCATAGATACTGCCCTGCCCTTATGGTGGCTGCTGTGATTCATTGAAAGTAATATCATCCCAACTGCCACTCTGGGGAATCTTGCAGGCATGATTTTCTAACACAGCATGACCCATTAAAAATAACTGCCAGGAATCCTGCGCTTTATAAAAGGGCATCTTCATTAGCTCTCGCGGTGGGTCGCCAAAAAGTCCCAGGCGCTACAGTAGTCATGGGGTAATTTGTAGTTATCAGAAACATTGCATTTAATGCTTTTATTCCTGTGGAGCTGGAGCCCACTGGTTACTAAACACAGACTCCTCCTTCTTAAATCACAGAAATTAAAGAGGAAAGAGACCCATCAGATCGTTTTGTCAATCCACTCTTTGAATGCAAAACTGGCAAATGCATAGTCTTTCATTGCCGCCAAGATATTCAGTGCCAGGGACACTCACCACTCTGCTACGGGCCACTTCACTTATCAGTGCCTACTAGTACTTGGCCTTTCTCCTAAAACAATGAATTCCTGGTTACGCTGTGTAGCACTTTGTCCTTCAAATAGTTTCATCCAGAGAACAGACTAAATGACTGCAGAGGTCTGTAGACAGGGCCTTTCACCTGCTTTCTTTATTCTTCCAAGTATACTGGAATAGAAGCTGGTATTTTACTTGGATAGTTAGAAGAAATCTAAACTTCTATCAGGTTGAATGGAAACTTTTTTTTTCCCAGAACTAAACAAACCTTCCACATAATTTAAGACAAAAATCTTGGTTTTAGTACCATATGGACATGTTCTACATCATCAAATGTCAACAAAACTTATATACCCCCGTTGTTCATTAACACGGGCACACACCTCCCTGAAGATCTGTCCTGCTTCCCAGCACTGGTGTTCACTTTATGGTGAGTTGGCAGGGGCAAAGAGCCCCCAGAGAAGAGAAGAAACACATGACAGGTATTATGCATGAGTTTGTCACCCTGGTCCTCAGATGCTATGGTGATGAATGTCCTACAAAAAAAATCACCCCTGATGAGAGTAGGAAGGTTGTGGTAACTAGCATTAAGAAGAGACCTGAGCCCAGAAACACACTTTTTTAATCCCTTCTGGTAAAAGTATTTCATCTTGTACTCTAGGTTGACTATTGACTCAAATGCAGTGGCCAAGTGACGCTCTGAAACTCAGATTCTCTCCAGCATTGAGTATGAGCTATTGCCCTTTGGGCCATAGCAGCAACTTATAACAATGAGCAATAAAATAACAAATTCCAACACATGTCTTGCTCTGCAAGGGTGTGGACTGAGCTTCAGTGCAAACTCCTTGAGGGACTGAAAAAGGCCTCCAGGCTACGTTGCAGTTTCTGAATGTTGTCCAAGAATGAGTCCTAGTTCTGTGGCGAGTATATCAAATAGGGAGCAATCCTTTCCATTATATATTACCTCCCCAGTCATTATGAAATCATTTGGTATTCACTGTGATAGCACCAATCATTAATGCACTCATTTGGTGTTCTTATGGCTTGTCTTATGCACTTCCCCAGGAATTCCATTGTAATTAACCATTAGTTAATGTAAATAGTAATGGACATTTAAACGGAAGTGTTACCAGGCAGGGTCAGTAGTAGCAGAGAATCAATGTGTTCATGAAACCACCTACTTCAAAAAGCTCCTCTAATGGTAATGAAAGCCTAATAGTAAATATGTTGCTTAAACAGGATCAGGGGCTGTTGAAAACATTTTACAGTATTTCATCTGAAAACCATATTCAACATTCCCCCTCCTCTTCCTGCATCTCTAGAAGAGTGGACACATGGGCAGCCACCATTCTATGCAGCAAATAATGAGGATTACTACAGAGCTTTTCTCTGCAGAGCATTATATACTGCATCAAGTACACCAGCAGAACATCAGATGTGTGGGCATGTTGCACAGGTCCTGCGAGGCATGGGTCACTGGTTTAAACCAAGGAAAAGAGCAATAAAGGAAAGTGAGCCTATGAAAAGCTAAACTAGTTTTACTGTTTGCGTGGCATCAGTCCTTGAATAAACTGAGGGAATGAAATGTAACAGAATGGGATCCGATATAGTGCCTTCTTCCCTGCCACACTTGTATTCCTAGAGGTTTTAGCCCTGGAATTCACTGACCGTTGTGCATGTGACACAGATCTAGTTTTCTGGTAAGAAGACACAAATTATCTTTGAGTGAACTGTGAGGATAATTTCTTGCAGAAACCAAAAGTAGCAAAACTTGATGTTTTGCCAGATTATAAAAGGCAAAAAAATTTCTTTTCAGCCAGGGCTCTAATGTGAATTATTATCATGAGAAAGAGCTTCCTTTAGCCAAATGTAATAGAAATGGGAAGTTTTCACTCTCCTGTGGTGTGCTAGCCAGGGTTTCTATAAATAACAATAACAAATCTAAGTCTACCTTAAGAACCCAGTGGAAATACAAGGTGCTTCTTCATTGAGTGGCCCTTGGTAAACTTCATTAAAAGAATCCAAAACCAAAAACCATGAGAGCAGTTACTGAGCTTGTGGTATTTCCATCAGATCTCCTCAGTCCTTATAGGGCTATGATTTTACACATTCCAGCTTTTCAGCTGGCCACTCTGAATGGTCCCAAACTGTAAAGCACTTTGATCAGGAACCCAGTGGTGAAATGGAAAACACAAGGAAGAATTTCATATTACTCTTTCTTTAAAATAAAATATTTTCTTCCTTTGTCTATTTTAGCTTTTTCCTGAAAGAAATGCAGTAGAAGTCTTTAATTACTGAGAGAGTTCAGGCTTCGAATTTATATTTAATCTGGATTTAAAGGAGCATTTTCTGAACAGATGTGCTGGTATGCAAACACCTGCTGTTTCCTTTCTCCTGAGCATGCCTAATTTTAGTTACGTATTTATTTTTTTCTCCTCTTTTTTCCTGTTATTGTGGTTTCATTTAGGCTTTTTTGATTCTGAACAATACCTTTGCTCTTTCAACTCCACTAGGCTTGCTGAATATCAAAAGACACCCTGAGGATCAGTAGGACTTTCAGCAGAGCAGATAATTTCTCTTCCTTAGGGGCTGCTCTTTTGGGGCTCAGGACAAATGGTCGTGGCCCATTTCATCCTGACCTCCTCACTATGGTGATCTCAGCCATACTGCTCCAAATGGAAAGTGATGTCACCACTATCAGTGCAGGAATTGCAGCAGGTCCTTGGTCCCAGTTGTGTTGAACTGGCTGCACTTACCCTATTCCTCAAGGCAGTCAAACCGGGCTGAAGGAGGAAATTTTTTCGTTACCGACAGAAGACTAGTGCAATGCGGTAAGTTTTTCATCACTTCTTTCTCAATCTTTGCTACAAAACTGATCATAAATAGTTTCTGGGTGCAATAAAATTGGGAGCCAGGCTTCTAGAGCAAGAGGGGAGAAGTAGGAATCTGGCAGAGACTTTGGAGCAATCCCAAATATTGGGTGGTGGGTGGCAGGAAAGCGAAAGCCATCTGGTAGCTCAGATTTCCTGTATAAGGAGGTCCTCTGGTTTTGAAAATGTGGGCCTCAGCTCCTCTGGGAAACAAATGCTTGCAAAATGAAGAAGGAAATGTAATGGTTTGCCTGCAAATTTTGATACGTGATGCAGTAAAAACAGGGTTTCTAATAATGACATTTCTACATTTCTTCATTATGAGTCATGAGTAAACATGACATTTCTGCAACGTGATCTAGATATGTGATCAAAGATTAAAATGGAGCCATTTTAATATTTTAATTATTTCGGCACTGTCAGGCTTCAGAGTCTGTTATGCCAACACCCAGTGCAGAGGAAATAATTTGTAACAAAGAATTTTATCAATTTTAGCTGCTTTTTTCTCCTTGCGGATTGTGTGTGAATGGGTCATTATTTTCTCAGATTTCCTCATTATTCGAAATGATCCACAATGAATAATTTATACAAATATTTCTTGTTCTGCAGCTTCTTCACCACCAGTTTGTAGCTGCCTGGGCTACTTTTGTCTGAACAAACATATCACATGGCCTCATTTGTGCTTCCAGGTTGCCTGATAGGTGCTTTGTGGGTAGGGTGCTCCCATTTACAAGTTTTATATGTGCTCTCAGTAGATTTGGCTTTTCTCCATTTAAAAATGCTATTTCCACAAGCAATCTTATGAGCTAATTCATTCATTATTATATTCATGGGGTGTGAACAAGAGTGCAAATGCAGCAAAGAGAATTCAAAATTTTATACCAGGAATTATTTTGCTGATTTTCCTTTCTCTTTTTTTTTTCTTTTGAGCTCTCAGCCCACCCTAACACCTGCTTTCACAAACAGACCTGTATAACTGGAGGAGTGCCAGTGGGTTTATCTAGGTGCAAACATCTTGTGAATGTGCATGAATCAGAAGGGAAAAGATTTTTGAAACATCCAGTGGCTTAAAAATTCCTGATACTTCAGTCCAAGCCATGTGCTCCCAAAGTGTTAGGAAGAGGTTCCCCAGTTAGTCCAGTAGTTTCAGGCATTTAACAGTGTCTCATGAAGCATTTGGCTTCAGGACTAGTAATCCCAGAGGGCTGAGTATCCACCCTATTATCCACAAAACCTAGCACTGTAATATGGGTAAGATGTGAGGATGACCCTTTCTTAATATGGTAAATATAAAGAGCTCATCCCTTAACAGAAGAGATAAATCCTTCTTTGTTAAATCTGTATGTCTTCTCCCTGCAGATCTTGATTTTCACACCACCTGTGGCAATCAGTCCAAATTTCAAATACTCTACCAGTAAGACAGTTTTACTTGTGTATTCTCTAAATCAATCCATTTATTCATGACCCTTTGTTCTGGAAATAGTTTTTACCTAGCACTTTAATGGTGAGCAGAAGATATCAGAGGTAGGTTCCTCCCCCACAGACTAAATAAGCCTTCCTACAGCAAAACCCAGTTTGATTTGTAAATTGGGCAGTCTGAATTATCAATTTTTTCATCGTCTCCTCAGAGAGTCATACAGTCCTCAAAAGTCCAAGGTCTCACGAGAGTGCCATCCCCCTCCATGATGCAAGTAAACCCAACCTTACACTGGAAACAATCCATTTGTGGTTCATGTCTGGAAGTGATCCAAAACCAAAGAGAGATGCGGTTGGAGCAATATGCCCATCAATTAACATTACTGAATAATTCCTGAATTCCTGGTCTGCCAGAACAGTAGCTTGCAGTGCTGTTCTGGCCATAAAACCAGGGGTGAGAGTGAGGCTCGGGCAGAGGGAATCACACAGCTTGCTGCTTTATTTTGTGTTCTTGTGCCACATGGTGCACAGAGGCTCAAGTATGAGCCAGAACTGCTTTAGGGAACGCCTGTTCTCCGTCAGTCACTGAGGGTGAGTCACACACACCGACACAGGATCAGAAAGCCTTCCATTTTGCAAATGATAAGTGATGATGATAGTTAAGCAAGGAGTCCACTGTGACTCTCCTATTCCAAAATGTGTCATTATAAACCTGATGGAGCGCCCACAAAGAAAATACCGTGCTCCAAATGCTTTGTTAGTTGTCCTTTCCTAGATAAAAGGAACATCCATACACATTTTAAGTTTCACCTTCACATTCTTTATGCTTTCATCCTCAGAGGGGTGACTATGGAAAATGTCTGTAATGTGGCTATATCTATCTATCAGCCTAGCTTTCCCTGCTTCATCCCAGTAATAGCCAATGCCAGTGGTTATGCAGAGCCCTACAATGGTACCTCCAGGAACAAAAAAAAATGTGGCTCAGAAAGATTCTTTTAAAATTACTAAAGAATATTTTTTCATTTTCCATTCTCTACAGATGTCATTTTCTTCTGATGAGTGCCTCTAAATTTTGCCCTTGAGTCATTACACACACAGTGTAAGTAAGGTGCTAAATCCAACAAGTTATTCTGGCCACCAGACGGAAAAGTTTCCCTTCAGCACCTACAAAAACATACACATGTAAATACAAATCTCATTGTATATTAGGTATGAGTGTCTAGGTATACCTACAAGTATCTGTAATTACATATTAAAAACAAATAAATAAAGAACATATCAAAAATGCTAAGGTTTACCAGAAAATGGACAAAATACAAGGAATCAGTATTAAGGTAAGTAACAAACTTTTATTTTGCTTCTTTCTGCCTATGTGCCATAGCACAGTCCTTAATTACATTACTATGTCTTATTTTTCTTCATTTTCTTCCTCATCTGCAGAAAACAAGGCTTATGAAACTGGGCTATTTTTCAGGATTATATTTTAGCTTTAACCAGCATGTGGCTTCATGCACTGTCCAGCTCTGTGGTGTGTGGGAAATGGATTTGTAGAGAATTCTTAAAACCTGACAAAAGGCTCACATAGTATGCATCTGTATGCAAACGCTGAGATAAAATAGGCTGACTTAGAAAGGTTTCACATGAGACTGAAAATTGAATAAAAAGCTTTAAAACACCTCTCAGGAGCCCCTCCTCTGGGTCAGAAAAAGACAGAACCTGACAGTACTGTGTACAAAACTATTGTTTTCTTCTCCCCTTCTTCTTGTGGAGACATCATAAGAGTTGTTTATACTTTTTACTGCATTTAAGATTATACCTTCATGATACTACTGTGAAGAAAGGTGAAATCATTGTCTCTGGTTTACATGCATGAAAACTGAGGCAGAGACTGATACGAACATTCTCAAATGTGTCACTTAATTTGGGATTCCCAACTCAAAAAATTACAGTCTGATTTTTAGAGTGTTTGGCATGTTCACAGTACTTTCTCTGTTCAGAGCAGAGATCATCTTGACCTCGAACATGTTTGCGGGAAATCTGCAGCTCTAACAAGCAGATCTCTGACCCAAAAAAACCAGGCTTCCCATGGAAGTAACTTGCCTGTCAACAGATGACATCTCTGGACATGAAGCCTCTGGACATCCAGTTTTGCACGACGACCGCTTTTGACAGAGCTCCACAGACAACTGTTTCCTTCTTCCGCCTTCCTTATTCCAGGCACGAGACATCTATTCATTCCCACAACACAAGCAACGAGGATGTCCGCCTACAGTCACCACATTGCTCAGATACATCACCAGAGCACACAATGTCCTTTGCAGCAAACCAGACATGGGTCCTAAAATGAAAAGTAATGACATCATAGAGACAGTGCTATGCAGATTAGGGTGATGATTAAGTTGCAGACACAGTGCCTGGCATTTTGTGACATTCTTCTTTTGAGCCCTCAGCCACAGTGTAATGCATATGTCATTGGTCTTAGGCTTATTTATATGTTTTGCCCAATTCCAAATTCTTTGGTTTACCTTTGTTAGTTTCTTCTAATTTTCACTTCCTCCATTGCACCCATGATGGAGCAAAGCCAGATCGCCATATGGAAATCACCTCATAAACAGTTTAGACTTGATGAAGCCCAAACAACTGGCAGGAGAGTCTTCCTACAGACCATGCTTAGCAACATTAACTTAAGCCACTGGTTTCACTGCAATCTATAGGTCTCCATTCCAGATAAGTTGGACCAAAAAGGAGAGTGTTACCAAAATAAGCAGAGTTTGAAAATCCAGCCCACAAAATGTATTGTTTCTTTTGACAGGACACAGTTAAGCCCTTCCATTTTCATCTGCCTGCCTCTTTGCAGGGCTCCTCCACAAGGTGTCTGCATTGGAAAGCATGTATTTCATGCATCAGGTTCTTCTCATACACTCCCTAGGGTAGACACTATCACTGAGAATCTCAAAACAGTGTCACTTAACTTCATGGCTGTGGGGTGACTGAATCCCTAAAGCAGCGTCAAAAATCTTGACTTGCAAGCACTATTGTTGGAAAACTATGACAGTCTGCCTTGGTGGTGATATGAATAATAATGATAAAATGCAGCATGTATGAATTGGTCATTTAATTTAGACTTTACTGCAGACTTAGCAAGGCCATCTTCCAGAAAAACTGAATGCTTGTGAGCAGTTCAAAGGTCACAGAAAGAGACCTTGCTACTATTGAAGTAGGATCAAACTAGGATTACAGTCATGTGATGTGCACTAAATAATTAAAAAAACAAAAAAAACCAAAAAAAAAACCCAGCAAAAAAACCCCACCATGAAACAACAACAATGAAACAGCCCAACAATGTGCTTGATGAGTTTAAGACTTGCAGGAAAATATTTAATGTCACACGACAATGAAAGGAATTGGTACGAAGCATAAACGGCAAAGCAGTGAAAAGAACTGACAAAAAGCATACTGGCATGTACGGCAACACCCACACAATCAAAAGCATTCAAGGAAATTAAAAAAAGAATCAAATGACTAAAGATCTAGCTAGGCAAGGGAGTTGTATAGCAAAAGTAATCTCCATCCACAGCTTTCTCAGAGATTTGAATGAGCTGGAATTTCAAGAATAGGTTGAATCAGTTGACAAAAGAAAAAGAAAGATCATTAATTAGGGGTAGAAAGAGAACTCAGAACTACAATCAAATGCCCCACTCAACCTTTTAATTTCACCTGTATCTCAGTAGATGCATTTAGAGGTGCATATGACCCCAAAACTTTGGGGGTTAAATTTTGAGGTGCTTCAAAATTGATGAGATACCACAGACGAGTTTGTATTTGGCCTCTGTCCCAAGCAAAAAAAAATCTAAATCAAATCCTTTCCAAATTCTGGCTGCTTGGTTTAACATCCCAGTTTGGATCCAAATCTATGCTGTCTTTACATCTGTCACTTCCTATCATGTCACAAAGAAGAGCATACATCTGGATGCAATGTATTAACGAGACAAAACATAACAACCCTGCAATGGCTACCTTTACAACTTAAATGTCCTGGGGTTTTTTCATGTGGTAAGCTGTGCACTGGGGATTTTTGGAAATTCAGGGCATAAAATGCAGGAATACCCAGTGAGCCCCATTCAGTTCTGTGGCAGCATTTGTCTCTTAGTTACAGCAAGGGTAATGTTATCAGCACCAAGCAACCCAGAAGAAAATTATCAATTGGTTACCAAGAAACCTAATGATTTCATCAATATTATTTTACCAGTTACAAAGGTCATTTGGAGAAGTAATGCCATACAAAATGTGCTTGTGAAGTGGGTGATGTGTGGGTGGCTGTTAAGGGTCAACACTTCATTTCTCATTTCTTTAATTGATACTTCTGAATGAGTATTAATTGATCTGCAATGAGAAGAGTGTGCAGTTTGACAATGCAAGTGTCAGGATGGAAGTGTCATTTGCAGAGTGTATATAACCACAGCTAACACCCTCAAAGCGTTAATTCCATTTTATGTCTTTCACATTTAATAGCAAATTTGCCATTTAATCTTTAAGACAGAAGTTACTTATTCTCAATCTACCTCTCACTTGCACTGATATAATCTCATGCCACTCAGACTGGCCTGTGGCATGAAGCACATCACACTTTCAAATCAGGTCCATTTTTTCATTAGCTCATATCCTTCCTGAGATGCCCTCCTTTACAGATGGCTGATCAGCAATCAACACTAGTTTGTTTCAATCAGAAAAGCAGCCGTAACTTCTCATTTAAAGACTGTTCCTGGAGAAGCACATTAGTCGAAGGCATAAAGCTGGCACTGGGGCAACAGTGACTCTCACAACTGATTTCTTTTAGGATTTTTTTTAAAGAGATAGACCTCTTTTTATGTGGAGACCTGTTTTTTTATTTTATTTTATTTTTAAAGGAAGCATAATGAAATCCATGCCTTTGCATGGGAGCTCTTCCTGTAGCATGGGCAGGTGCCAATAGACTGTAAATCTGAAGGGTGAATACAAAAGGTAGCAAAAGCCCAGGGGGAAGCCAGGGAATAGTTCCCATATGTATGTGCTGACACTTTCTCCCTCTCTGTTCCTCCTCCAGCAATGCAGTGTGTTGCCCTTTGAGCCTACTTGACTGAGGTTAAGCATTTACACTTTTTTCAGAGGACAGTCAGTCCACTCCGGGAGATACTGGCTTTCATAGCAGGAGACTTCAAAATGATTTCCTCTCTGCTTGGGCAGCTCAAAAACACACGTGCACAGAAGCAAAGGTCAGATGTCATCCAAGTGGTGTGAGAGTGCCAGCTAAACGCTTGGGATATATTTTTATATTGGCCTCAGCTCAGCCTCCAATTCTGTGAGAATCTACTTGGCACCCACAATTCTCTCCAGTGCATTAACCCTGGGTGCAAGTGATAGGATTTAGCCTTCCAGCACTGACTAGAGGGTGCAGTCAGATAGCTAGATAGCTTAATGATATCATTTGCAGTCACAGTTAACCACAGGTAGAAAAGAAAGCTGGAGTTGCTGTAAAAAGACAGAAAAAGAGACAGAGGTCTCTCTAACTCTCTCCCCATCCCCATCAACCAGATTTCTTGTATTCAGTGAGGATTTGCTTTTTAGCTTGCAGTCCTCATTGCTCCTTTACCTGTGGTGGCCATTTGCAGTTAAGTGCATCAGTCTCCTCCTTGGTCTTTTTTCCTTCTGTTTGCACAAGCTGGCAATCCACAGGCTACCCATCTTTCTTTCCTTACTCCTTTCGTTCTCCTCTTTCATGTTGCACACATACCTGCTTTTATATGTGATCTCATCCCAGCAGTAACTTTTGCCTATTCCCATCTGCCCCTCCCCTTCTGGTTTTTAATCGTTTGTTAATTCTGTATGGCTTTTTTCTGGTTTGTTGTTTGTTTTTCTTTTTTTTTTTTTTTTCCCAACTGCTGATAATTTTTTGATACTTAGTTACTCAGCCAGATCATCTTTTACCCTCTAATTGCCTATTCCCTAGGCCTTTACCCACATCCCTTTACTTTATTTTCCTCTGCTGTCTCCCAATTTCACATATGCAACCAAGCCTGCCTTCAAGGAAATTGAGGATAAATCTGTCTCCCTGCACACTTGCCCCTGTTGATGTTTTATATACAAGTATGTGTGATGTCATCCACATGTCCTCATCTCATCCATGATTGCAGAGGGATGGCATTGGACGATTGCTTCACAGCCTCATGGAAGCGGAGGCCAAAAAATTCCCTTCTCTTCACTAACTGAGGTCTGTGTATTCCAGGAATAGACACAAAGACACTAAATTAATAAAACGATGCTGGTCAAACCAGCATTGGCAAAAGGCACCCTGGAGAGGCAGAGCTTCTCTAACCAGTGGGTGTGGACCCACCTTGCACGCCTTCTTCAGTTCCTATGAACTCCTGCTACTTTATACCTAAACCAAATGCGAGCTGAGTCCAAACACACTCTGAAACTTAATTACTACTCCAGTTTAGTATGAAGCCAGTACTCAAATGGCTGAATTATACCATTTGGAAAGGACAATTGGTTATTACACTTATCAGATTGTTTGTGACAGGAATGGGTTAATTTTCCTAACCTTTTCTGTTCTTGTTCCACTCACAGGGTTGTCAAAAGGATGGATAAACGTGTTGCTATTTTCTGGTTTTGTTTCAGTGTCTATCATGAGAGTGGACCAATTTCATACCATTTGCTGCTTTCATTACTGTCTCAGGGTTGTCACAAGAATTGATAAATTTCAGACTGTTTTTCTTGTCCTCATTACAATCTTAAGGTTGTCATGAGAATGAATTGATTTTGTGCCATTTTCTGTTCTCATTACAGTCTTTGTCATGAGAATGGCTTCATTTGGGGCCATTTTTGTTCCTGTTACTTACAATCTTTTGTCACAAGAACAGGGATTATTTGATGAAAATGAGAAGACAGCATCTCAGACACTGAGATTCAGGGAAAACTTGTTCTTGTGACAGAGATCATAACGAGGACAGAAAGCAGTACAGAATGTATCCATTTATCCATTCTCAGGATGATTTTTAAGATTGTGATTTTTTGACCCTGATTGTGCCAGCTGGCTTCACCAGGAGATTTTACCACTTTCATTGTAGTAACCACTACTTCATTCAAGCTGTTAGTAGATTTCTCCCTGCTCAGCAGGGGAAGATATATTTATACAGGGGCTATGAGAAGCATTGCGGATGAATAACACTGGGTAGGCTTTGGTATCCACAGGGACACCTATTTCAGACTCCAGCTGGGACTTCAGGAACTTTTCATGGGATTCAAGTAGGAATCACCACTAGGAAGGCAGCCATTGAGTACGCTGTTGCATTTTGGAGGGTTAAACACACGGAAGAGATGTGTGTTTGAGTGCCTGGATGACTTTGGGTTTGCCTATGTTGCCTGCACAGCCAGCTTGATCTGAGAGCTCTGGGACTCTGTTTGGAGTCACTGGTTTACCTTCATTTGAACTCAAACACCTACAACTCAGCTAAGAATGAGTTGCTGCAAATGAAAGGGCAGAAGTGAGAGATCAAGGCATGTACAACATCCAGGGCCCAGAAAGCCTAGAAGTAATTATTGCATTCTCAAAGGTGATCAAAAAGAATCAGCAGGAAATGTTAAATAAAGCACAAACTCATACAGCACGTGAGAAGAGAGTGGGAATGAAAAAGGCATCGCAGTAAGACCGAAGCTATGGACAGGGAAAATGAGAAAGTAGTTGTGGAGGAGGGGGCAAGAAGCTCCTGCAGAAGAATACTAAGGCATAGCTAAACACTCAAAAGCTCAAATTTGCTTGGTGCAAGACAGAGAACTGATCCAAGAGAAACTAGAGAAAAACAATTCCCTCCATGACAGGGTGGACAAGGGAGCTCTAAAGAAGGCACATGTGTTTCCCAGCCATGTTTTTGGCAATGTTAAGCAAGTGGCAACCTACTGCTTTGAAAAACCTTACATTAACCCTTTTGAACTTGCCAGCTTTTATTTCGCAGACACTACAGTTTTATTCCTGGTTTTAGACTCCTGGTTCCATCAGAAATTGAATAGAGGACTTATGTATGATATTCCCTTTGGCACACCTCATAAGATAGATCCAAAGAAAAAGAAAAATACTTGGGAGCCATTGCCATAAGTGGGATTCAAGCTGTGAACCAACCCAAGAGGAGATCATGCTAACTGGAATACACCACTGGAACTGCTTGGATTATCATTCTGCAAAGCTGTTTGAGAAATAATCAGAAAACCCATCTGAAAATAAGTTACCTGAGCAGTGAAAGACATCACCAGTAAAAGGAGAGTGAGGAGGATGGTCATTCCCCACTGTCTAAGTAAAATAAGGCAGGAATGCTGCAATAAATAGACCTGACAGATGACACATGGTATTTTCTGGACCAATTTCTATGAACATTTTATTGATCTTTTACATTCTGATTTGTCCATCAGAGCCTGTGATCCTTTGCTTTGTCTGTCCCGTACCTCCCTGCTCTGCCCCGTCTTTTACCATATGTACCTAATCTCACTGCTCTGTCTACCATCTGCCATTGTTTGAAGTATATGGGAATATAAGTTTAATCATAAAAATGGTGGCCCTGGCTGTGTGTACTACGTGAATGTTCAACTTTCAGAAGATGAAGTGACCTCCAAATGGCTTACTGCTTTTCATTAATTTCTCTGTATAATTGAACATTTTTCGGCATCTCATTTAACAAACTGTTAAGCTCCTTATTGCACAGAAGGGCCATGTGATGTGCAGGGATTCTGAAATGCTTCCCCTCATTCACAGTTCTCCTTCTAATATCCTGGGCATTATTAGTAGTTCACAAAGCCAGCACATTTTCTTTTTGATAAGTGTCCCTGTTCTGCCCTCCTTTGTCCACCTCCAAATGCCTCCTAGTACTTACAAAGAATAAAGCCGTGCTGCCTAACTAGCCTGGTGCATTGGATTGCTACCCCTACTCACTCGGTTGCCTGTAAGGGGATGTACTTATATCATGAAAGATAAATCCCAGCTAGAAATACAGGTCCCTGACAACCTAATCACTGAAACCCTGTCAAGTAACCCCTAATTTTAAAGCAAGTGGTTAATTCCCAGCAAATTGATTTATGCACTGTTTGAGGTTTGGTGAGTTGTGTTGTTCATCTGTTATTACCACGAACTCAGCTCAGCCTATTCATTTAGACCACTGACACAACACAGTGCATCTCCCAAGAAAATTTCCTTTGTCAGCACATCTAGAATTTGCTAATTAAATCAACGATGACATTATTCACTTTCTGAAAAAAGCAACTTCTCTCTCCTGCCCCGCTTAATGCACATGTGTGTGCATAAACATGCACAACACCCAGGCACGGTTTTTAGCTGGCATTTGTAAATGTGCTCAGTGCAAAACTTTGAATTATCTTTATTAAATGTTTTAGTCAGCTCTAGATCTCTGATCATCTCGGCAGACATGAACTGTCTATATGCATGTGAATGGGAAACACAGGAGCCGTATGATGCTCATACACGATCACAAATCTCGCTTTTTCAGAGCACACCCCAAAGTGTGAATTTTGTTAAAATGATAGGGTTGGCCAGCAAATTCTTTTCTCCTCTGTGTTATTGCAGCTGAAGTGAATTCAAAACACCAGAAAAGACAGGTCATCCCCCAAGCCCTGTAATTATGGGTCCATAATACCACTGCAAGTGTTTGTACTATTTGGGGTGAAGACAATAGAAGAACATAGAAATTAACCTTTTTTTGAGCATCCAGGAAAATTTTTCAAAAACTTCTTATCTTGAGAGATAAAAAACTCCAAATAACTGACCAAAATAAATTTATATATGCTCAGACTCCTGCTTCCCTAAGCATTAGGTGCCATGGAAGGACCCTACATATAGATATGCCCTGGCAAAGGCCTTTGGTTGTGCTTGGGATACTGTTTGCCTTGCAGAACCACCTTAATTTGGAAGTACCTTCCTCTGGGGCCACGGTATGGCTTTTACTCCCATGATATATCCCATGTTTCCTCAGCTGCTCTACAGACCACTGGCTTATTACAGCCAGGATGTTTGCATTGCAGCTGAGGAGAGAGGTATCTGCAATGCTCTATCTCCAGCTCAGAAAGGTATTCTTGATTCTTGTCACTTCCCCTCTGTGGTGGGTGCCTTATTCCCCTTTGCCAGACCAGGACATGTCTGTTATTACAAGGACATAAACAAGAAGATGACAAGGAAATGGGAAGCTGTTTAAAAACCAAATGGCTCTATTGCTGTACATAAACCAGACTGTGCCAACTTACCAACCTCAGCCTCTAATTGCAGCATAGCAGCCGGCTTTTTATTCTTCTGAATACTGAATTAAAACAAAATTTCACTTTTCAAGATAAACTGACCCCTCAGTAGGTTCAGGAAAACAAAACCAAAAAGAAACACTACAAACCATGCCATAACCTTCCTTTTCAAAGGCGAGGGTGTGCAGGGGTAGGCAGGGGTGCACCCTGCATACGGTTTTGCTGTATGCCTACTGTCTTCTGGCTGGCAAAGACTTTCCAATACCACTATTTATGCCTGACCCATTTGTGTTACTACTGAGATATAAGTGGTGCATTGTACCACCCCTTCCAAGCAGGTCTTGAGGTAACACCTCCTTAATCAAATCCAAAGTATCCTCAATTTTTTTCATTCCATTTAATTCTGTTTATTGAAGCCATTTAATACCCTTGTTTAGTCAAATACAGTCTTGATGTATGCTATTGGCCCGCTGGGGAAAGGTTACAGCGTTTCATGCTTTCATTCTTCATATCTGAAGCAGCCGTGCAGTTTTTCCACCAACTCATTGCTTGCTAATGAACTTTTTTTTTTTTTTAAGCAGCCTGTCATTTTGTTTAATGTTGCAAAATAAGGCAGTCTTTAAGTGGGATCTGATTTTGCTAAGAGATGTCTAAACTTAAGTGAGATAATGGATGTAACAAAATACCACCAAATATGACAGCTTTGTTCTGCCAATGTAATTTGCTGATTCTGGAAACCAAACGCAGAACAGTCTGTGCCAGTCTTAGAAAAGAGGCTTGTTTGACAGATATAAACCTGCTTAAATATCAGCATACACTACATTAAATAGCAGACTTCTGCATTCATTTGTGGGTTTTAGTCACTTGTCATAACAGAGGGTTTTTATTTTATTTAAAATGTCTCATTGCTCCTATCACTCTGGTGCCCAAAAGCAGGCTGCTTCCACTGCCCCCCACACCTAAAGCTGGAAGGGGATGTTTCTTGACAGAGACATCAAACTCCCCTAATTATAATAAGGTTAAAAATGATACTTCCCTCTTTGTTCATTTTAGGAAAAAAAAAAAAAAGAAAAAGAAAAAAAGAGTTTCTGTCTGCTGTGTTGTGGAGAAGCTTTGGGCTGGACTTGGCTGTGTTCCTTCTGCAGGTAAAGGAAAAATGTATGTGTTCAGAAGGGAAGTCTAGGAGCTCAAATTGTTCAGAAACTGCTGGGTTTTTTTCTTGTCGACTATGTGCCATTTAGAGATGCAGAAACTGCTGGTTTTTTTTTTTTTTTTTCTTGTTGGCTATGTGCCATTTAGAGATGCCCCTAGAACCATGAAACAGAGCCACCAGTATTTCCTGGTAGTCAGACTCTCAGTGGTCTGTAACAGCACCTGCATGTAGTTCAGATTCAGAGCTGGAAAGTATATGATCAAAAGTTATTGGAGTTACCAAGCTTCTGCATTCACTTGGACCTTTTTAATATCCTCCAACACATACACACATATAGACATACCAGGCTACCTTCTGTTTACTTGCTATCGATGCTTCCACGTTTATCAGGCTTATTTCACCTTACCTTAGTTCTTCTGTCCACAGACTGCTTCCACAGTCTCTTCCTCCTCTCTGCAGTTCTCCCATATTGCTTTTTTATGGTCTCCATTTTTCATATTTAAAGTTTTAAGATGTTTGGACCTTGGTTTTTAACAGCAATGTATTTCTTAACTTAAACATTGGTAAGGTCCTTGTGATTTTCCAGGTGCTGATTCTGACACTTTCAAGTAAAATGAACAGTAATTGTCACATATTACATGTTCCCAATATTTCCACGGTAAATTCTGCCCAGGAATGGGATGTTGGCAACCCTTTCTCCTGAAAAGGAGGTGTTTTCAAAATGGTCACTCATGTTATAACTCTCCAGCACTCAGACCTGCCTTATGCTAGTTTGCTTTCAGACACTTTGGATCTGAACATTAAATGATGATTTTCTTAGATCAAGGAAAATTAATGGTGCTATGACATTTCATCTCACTGAAGGATATGCATCTAAATATGCTGTCCTGAGCCCACTGAAAAGGATTTTTCCTAGAGACCTGAGTTTCACTTTAATGCTATTCTTACTTATATGGATTAAGCTCAAGGAAATCAGAGGTTTTTAATTTATTTGAATCAACAAACTTACAAGTCTCTTACTTTAATAGCAAATAAAACTATTTTTAGGCCAAATGAGTGATTTGTGGGGGGAAACTATATAATAATGAAAAGGAAAGACAAAAGTACATCTACCCCACAATTTAGAGTTGCATCCCTCAATCCAGAAAATATCTTTCATATTCTGGTATGCAGCAGATATTTCTGGTTGTGTTACCAGTCTTATTTTATAAGTACTGATAAGTATTTACTTATTTTATAAGTATTTGATATTTTAAATTTAAATGAATAAAGCAATTAAGCCAAGACCTCTTCAGAGATCCAAGTCAGTACCAGTCTTCTCTTTCCCTATCCCACTAAGACTCATGTAGTGTAGAGTCAGTGGCTTAGTCATGCCTCTCCTTTCAGTCACATAGCAGAAGGAATCATGAGACCCCACCTTGACTGCTGAGGCCGTGTCATTGTCCTTTGTCTCATTATGCAACTGAAAAGTCCCAAAAGGCTGAATACAGAACCACTATTCTGGCCATGGTGTAGCCTCTGGAGACTGTTATTCTTCCCAAATGGGTAAGACATGTGAGGTTTACTAATTTTCCTCATGAACCTGAAGATGTCAAACACCCTGGAACCAGCAGAGCTCTGCCTGTGACCAGGTGTGGGGGACAGGGCACAGTTTGGACAGGTACAGCATGGAGGAATGAGACCCTGAGAGGGTCACGTTTCTCTCCCAGAGAAGCACTGCTGAAACACAAAGAAGGTTCCCCACCCTGATCTACAACCATGAATGAGGCAGGATGGAGGGTGCTGGGTGGAGACAGAGGGTTGGCCTTTAAAGAGTGGACCTTAATATCTGTGAGGTTTTCACACCACCAGAACTAAACTGTAGGAACAAGAGGGATCAGAAAACTAGGCCCTTTAAGCACTGTGTCCTCTAACAAGAGCAGCTATTCAGATTAGATGTTGATAGAATGCCTATATTTATAGCCAATGCTAAATGACCCAAGATGGATCATTTTCTTTGACAAAGACAAACCTTGTCATTTTACACATTTTAGCAAAATTGCAAATTGCTGATAATCTAGCAATGGGATGCCTTACTTAATTTTAAAGCAGTAAACCTCTCTCTCTCATTCTGCCTATAAGCCTGTGTCTCAAATACTTAGGATAGAGCATCTTTATTACTATGTAAGTCAGAAACATGAGCAAAGCACATTTTCATGAAATCTCAGTTACTTCTGAAAAGACTTCGTGGAAATTTTGACACTCATCATTTTCGTAGTGGCCAAGGTGGGGAAGAAATTCTGACTCCAGACAGCAAAGAACATGTCTGAAGGTCAATTTATTTTTGTCCTGGTAGGAGCCTGTAGGAACCATGCAAATTCCGTGGTGCTGGCATATTTTCCTCAAGATGGATGGACTGACAAATCCTGGAAAATTTAGGTTCATATTTAATTTGAGAAAGACAAGATCTTTTATTTAACCCTTCATGCCTTCAGTACCCACAAACCATATACTTGGGAAAAATAAAGTTGACTCCACGTGTAAAACTCTAAAGTATAGTTCCCACTGAGGCAGATGAATCTGTCAGAAGGAGAGATAGCGAGGAAGCTTCACTTTTTTTTTTTTTCCACTGGACCTTACTTTTAACTATTAAACCAGCAAACTCTAAGCATTAGGTAACATCTGCTGATTAGTGACTCAAAAACAAGTTCCACAGACAGATATAAAGGTGATTAGTGAGATCTTTGTCTTTATTTTCCAAAGGGTCCCAGAAGCCTAGCAACATTGCTGGTCTCTGACACACATGGAAATTTGCTACTCAGAATCCTATGGGGAAGAAAATGCACTTTATTACTAAAACTATTCAGAACAATCCATCTTCTTTGAAGGCCAAAACTGAGAGAAGCTATTTAAAGTGAATTTAATGTGACTTCCACTGTAGAGGATGGGAAGCCAAAAGGAGAAGTTAAAAAAAAAATCAATGCATGCCAGGAGTCAGAGAACCACCCACTCATCCAGGCAAGCCACAGAAGAGTGCAGGAGACACAGCTGCCAGATAAAATACATTATAAACCGAATGAGATCCAAAATATTGATGATCCCAACCATCAGCAGAAACAGGAGAACCAAGAGACTTTAACTACATCTGCAGAGTCTAAATCTGAATTAAAAATGAGGGCTGACTGCTCAGGTCAAACAAGTCTCATCACCAGGAATCCAAGCAAAATAGAGACTTAATTCCTGTATTTTTATTCACACCAAATTGTTCATACTCTACAAATCACCCCATTGACTTCAGCAAGGCTACATGAGTCAGAGTGTCCTATTCAAAATTATTTGAGGCACTAGATGTGAGCTGTAAGTGTGGTAGTTTCCTTTCAGTCTCCTATAGCACAGAGCTGGAAGGAAGCTGGATGACACAGATAAGGCCATATAGTGGGTAAAGGCGGCCATCAGGCTGAGAGCTCACCACCAGTCCAAAACCAAAGACATCTGCACACATTCCTGGGGGAAAGACTACCCCCTGGATTCCTTCTCACCTGTAGGTAGAACAGTTTCAGATGCACCACTGGACACACCCTGGGTAGGATGCCTCACTTCCCACCACCTGCAAAAGAAGAGATTTCTGCTGACATGACACTCCTTGTGATCTGGCAGAGCTGTGTTGCTCCCATACAAAGAGGAAAGCCCAGACCTGAAATTGAATCTTCTAGCTCTTGGCTGACCAACAGCCTTGGAAGGGGAGCTTGACCCAGCACAGATGCAGAAAATTTTAGTAGCTGCTGATCCAGCAGACAGAGGGTTTACCAAGGAGAAACATCATCAAAAACCCTGTTGGGGCTCCAGATCTCTCCTGGGTGTCGTACAGAAAACTGCCTGCACACCAAGGTATAGAATCACAGAATCATAAACATTGGAAGATACCTTCAAGATCTTCTTGTCTAACCATCAACCCAACACCACCATAATCACCTCTGAACCATAACCCCAAGTGCCACAGCCAGACAGTTAACACCTCCAGAGGTAGTGACTCCATCATGTCCCTGATCAAATTATTCCAAGGCCTGACCATTCTTTCAGTGAATTTTTTTTCTAATATCTGATCTGAACCTTACCTATAGAGCAGATATGAAGATAAGAGGCTGTCCTAACTCTTGCCCTATGTGCATTGCCAGATCAGCAGGGCTACTTCTTCCAGACTGGACCTCCTCAAGTTTTACACAAGCCTTTCCACATTCTCATCAAGGGTGCAGGTCTTTGGGTCCTGCTTTGGAAAAGCATGTATTGACCAAAACTCCCTCCAACTACACCTATAAGAGCACTCTCATGTTCAAAGTCAGCTTCAAATTAACTGCTATGAAGTAAAAAATGCATTGGTACTGTAGGAGGGCTATTTGTTCATCCTTCAAGGCAGGTAGGCCAACATTCTAGTACTTTGCTGTATGAAGATCTAAAACTTGACTGAGATAGTGAATGTAGTTGTATCATTGTCAGAGGGAGTTCGATTCATTAAGATTGAAGGATGGTACCAGTAAGGGTTCCTCTTGAAGCTTATAGAAAAGATAACTTCTCTTAATTAAAACACCATGTGTAATTGATTATTGTACAACACATAGCTATATAAACTAATAGTCTTGAAATCATGTTTTAGACTTCATTTTAGCTTTCTTCTCTCCAAATCCTCAGAGAGATGTTTGTGGCTACAGATCCATTTGCAGGTACGAGGTTTTTGGTTGTTGTTACCTTTTCAGTTCAGCATTTCCAGTGTGACTTCCAGAGATGATGGGAGTGCTCTCCCCACCCAACACAGGGTTTTCCAACTCCAGCATCAAGAGGTAGAGAGGTGAGTTTGCGCCTGCTCTGAAGGCAGCTCAGGGATTAAGGGAGATAGTATTTCACCCATAATTGAGGAGCAGAACAAGGGCAATTGCAACACTTTGCAGCTGGGTGTTGCATATAAATGCTTCATGGGTTTGGCATAGATATTCAGAAAAATTAACCCTTTGGCCTTTGTTGCCTCTTATTCTTCAATGTGGTACAGTATTGTCTATGTTTTCTTCCTGGAAAACTTTTACAGACAATGGAAAATGGTGATTGGTGATGCTGGGCTCCCAAAGGGTTGTCAGAGACCTTTCTTCTAGTCCTCTTAACCTAATTTTTGCATTACACTTGCCACTTTGACCCTGACACAGAGCAGGAATGTATGATCAAGGTTACTTTGCCATAGTGCAAACACTGTAGTTTGTCACAAACATAAAATAGGGTGACCCTTGAGATAGTAGGGCTGCAATTCAAAGAGTCTCCTGTTTGTCCTAGTTAATGAAGAATAAAATGTATTAGTCTGTAAAAGGGAGAATTTTTTGGTAACCTTCATACAGAAGATGCCCAGAGTGAATGTCCTTTAACAGTTCAGTAAAAAAGGCTTATAAACATGTTTTCTTTAAGCCTATGTACACAACAGGGAAAGCCATATAATAGAAGTGGATTATTCAGAAAAGTGTTTTGCTGAAAACTTGATAAAAAGGTTTTGGTCCCATGGCAGAAAGCTTAGTTACAAAAGAAGAGGAAAAGAGACTGCTCACCACTTACAGCCCCTTATCTCACAGATGTTATCAAGGTTTCAGTTCAGCCTTACCAGCACTGAAAGCAGGAAGGAAGAACTTCACAGGCACAATTACTCCCTGCAACTTTCCTCCCCTCGAGCCTGAAAGTGTGTCTCATTCAGGGTAGCCCCAAAGAGTTTAGTTCAATGCTAGTAAGAATATTATTGCCATTAGCAGTATGGACAACTTTCCAGCTAGAAAGGAATTCCAGCTGGCAAGGACCTGCCCCATGCAGAACACACAGATGTCCCCACAAAGGAGGCAGGATATTTCCCCTCACCTTTGCTCTCCTCTTGCAGTGGTGCCTGGTTTTCCCAGGGAGCCCAGCACTTGGCTCCTCTGCAATCCTGACTCCAAACTCTGCCTGCCCTGGCCCTTGGAGCCTACTTTGAATGGGCTATGAGCCATTCCTATAGCTGACTGCAATCTTCATTGAATAAACGAGGCAGATACCCTTTTTAATGAATGAAACACATTCCGTTTTATTATAGTGGCTCAGACAAAAAAAAAATGAGGGTGGAGAGAGTTCTAATAATTCAGGTATGATTAAAAAGAGGATATTTACTGGCTTGTAGGCCCTGGGGAGAAGAAAACAACACGGCAGCATAGTTTCTATATACATCCCTAGGGAAAAGTTCAAGAAATAAGAAAATGCATATAACCATTGTTCGTGTGCATTATGCAAGCTTTAAAAAAAAAAATAGATAGGCCTGAGTTTCAGAGTATCAGGAAAAGTATTTGGGCTGCATTTAAGTGAGAAGGATTAGCTTGCATGATGTTGATTTATAAATGGCAACAACCAATCCCTTATATTCTCTCCTGCAGCCATCTCTCCTGCACAGTAATTCCCAATGTTCCCTTTTGAAAGCCCTTGATACTCAGTTAGCCCCGAGGTATAATGTTTGATAATATAACTACTGCTTCTGTCACTGCGTTTTGTACAAACGCATTATATGTGGCCCAGAATGGTAAAGATTTATGTATGGGTATGGAAAATAAAAATCAGCATTGATTAAAAGCCCCAGATAGACCATCCAATCCCGCCCAGAGAACATCAGTTATTTTGCATTTTGACGTGGCGATTGATAACTCATAAATGCAAGCAGGAATGACAAATGCGGATGGAAACTGGCTTTGACAAAAACGATAACAGTATCAGTCTCGAGGGGCGATGGAGGTATAAGCAGGAGCTGTTTAAAATATTTAATCATTTTATGAAGGCTGCAAGATGTTGTTTGACCCTGAAGGAGTCTGAATGTCACATGGATCAGAAATTGCCAAGTCTTTGAAGTGAAATAAAAAAAATGGTGTTATTATAGATCCTTCTTGACATCCTATCATTTTTGTATAGGATTAAAAATATGTATACAAAGCTCTAGATAAAGGACTCCGGCAAAAGATGTCTTGGTTGAAGGGAAAAAAAAAAGTAAAGACATACTGTTGTGAATTTTTACTTCAAAATCCCAAAGCGTCTCTTTTATATTCTTCTGGAATGGCATGAATAGAACCAGCAGCCCCCTAGTAAAAAGACTCCTTTGGTTTTTAACTACAGGGTAAATTACACTTTACTTTTGTTACCTTGGGTCTGACTTTTGGTCTTCAAAAGAAAATCTTTTTTTTTTTTCCCCCTTGTACTTAACTGAGCAACGGGTATTGTGTGTGAACGTATATAAGTATATCCATATGACCCCTAGCTGTAACACTACATTAAACATATTTATTTTATTATATGCATGCAGAGAGGTATGCACTGTGCAAGGTGTGGGGGTTTTTTATGGGAGAAGGAGGAACTGGCAACTCAACAGTGAACTGATACACTTAATTCTTATCTACATTTGTGTTTTCAAATTTTCCAGGTCTTCCAGAAGACCTGGAACCTAACCAGTCAAGAAAAAGTACCAAAGCCACAAGTAAATTCTGAGTGAATATTCCCATATGAATGAGGATTAGTTTATGTTTAACTGTGGTATATCAGTAGATGAAATATTACACTGTATATTTCCTCTTTATCTGGTGTATTTCTTCCCTCCCTGCCTCTTCCGTACCCTCATCTCTCCCTTAAGTAACTGGGCTTTGCTATATTTTATTATTTGAATTTTGTTTAGTCAGGGTCATATGGATGTTTAGAAGGACATTTATTTCAAAGGGGGGATTTCTGAAAACTGTGGTTCTTTTAGGGTCTGGTTTTGTCTTGTCCTTGAAATACGCTCTTTTTTTTTTCTTCCCAGTTTGGCCTGTTCCATATATTTCTTCAGGGCAATTAATCATTTAGACTCAACATATAATTTGTTTATTCAGTAGTTATACATATGCAACCTTTCTTTTTTTCCCTCTCACTAAAGATTTTGCTTTCCTATCACAGATGTTTTCATCAAACCTCTGTTTTATGCCTTTGCCTAATATTCACTGCTAGGAGCATACAAAGGTCTTGCTTGCTTTGTATTAAGTTCCCCTCACCCTGCCCAAACCACTAGGAAATTACACATATTCAACTTCACAACAGACCCCTCATGGTACAGTGCGGTCACAGCTCTTTGTGTATCCTGCACGAGCTGATCCTTTTATTTGCTTAGGATAGCACAGATGCTTTGTTCCTTGCCGTGGAAGGGATTCTGCCTATTCTCATTTACATGTCCCATTGATTTCAGCTAAGTACATACAGTACATGGTATTGCAGCAAAGACCATTGGAAATATCTCTGTTATTGCAGCATGCTGCACACTCTGCAGCAAATCTGCACCACAATAAACCTCTTCCTGCAGCATCCAGAGATCCTCAAATAGCAGCAGGAGGGAAATGCCTGATGGTGTCCTGAGTGATACGTTACATTTGACTGTCACTTGTGGTCTGCCTGCTGGAGCTGTTCCATCCTGGTTATTTATTAAAGAAATTTCAGGGCCGTTTGGGTTTTTTTTCCCCCTCCCATTGTTATGAATTCCAGACCTTTTCCTCCTCCATTCACAAACGAGCTCCCCTCTGAAGTCTGAATGACAAGATGAACTTCATGATCTTAACCTAGATCCTTACACCACACAGCTTTTTGGATACTTCCGCAGGAATATTTCATGCTGACGGACAATGCCAGAAAGGACAGATGCTTTTGTTGCCCTTTTACTCGTGCACCTTCCCTCGGTATGTCCCAGTCACGTCCAGGACTCTTGATTTTAATTTGCCGTGTCTCCTGGAAACAACAGGAGAGCATTCCTTTCAGAAGGGACTGAATTTGTCCCACAATATTTGCCTCTATTTTAAGCTAATAAAATTCCTCCATGCCTTTTTTTTTTTTTCTTTTTTCCCTGTCACTGCAAGAGGGTCTGTCTCTCTAATGACACAGGTGGATGTGGTACTTGCCAAGGGGAGCAAAGTATTAGGAGCAGAAAAATATCTACTGACATTTCACCACGTGAGTGGCTTTGGGATGGCATAGGGAACACTCTCTCTGGCAGCAAAATCCCCAGGCCAGGTCCTTGCTGCAGACAGGGTATTTTCTATTCGGGCCAGTACACAGCAGGGATGTGACTGACACATCAATGTCACCTCCAGCTTTGAGCCCATTTGCAGTTGAAGGTGCCAGCAATGGTGGGTCAGCCTCCCTCTCAGAGGAAAGAGCAAAGCCCAGCTTGTCCAACCAGCAAACTTAGATAAATTCAGCTAACCTAAATTATTTGTAGCTCCTATTCCTGTTTAGATGTCTGTACTTTTAAAATACAGGTGAAAGCCAACAAAGGAGAGGTATTTTGTAACAGCCATACTCTCCAACTCAGACACCTAACTGCTTTTAACTGGAACCATTTGTCATTCAACCATCAAAATAAATGCTGGTCAGAAAGTAGCAGCTGATTTTATAATCTGGATCCATTAAATGGACCTTGCATGCATTTAACCAGCTCTGCACCCACCTGAAATGAGAAGTTTGTGTGCCTACCATTTTAAAGCTAATTCTGCCCATGACCTTTCTACAGTCACACCACCTTGCTGCCTGCCTTCTCCCAGAGACTGTCATTCTCCATTTTCACACCAGAATGGGATAGCACTTTGGCTTGCCAGTTTTATTTGCCTGAAAATGCAAATATAAGTAAACCGTGACACTCATGAATTTATGATGAATTTGTGGATGAATGCATGTTCCTCAGAATTTTTTCTTTTTAAATAAAAGGGTGATTGGTTAAAATTTTACCTTGGTATTCTTGAATCTTAACAGCTAAGGAATGACAAGATTTTCTGGAAGGTACCTTTTATTTCAGAGTAGATCAAATCTTAAACAGAGAATGATTAAAGGTAGTGAAATGTTTTGTTTAGGACAGTGCAGGGCTTTCATGTCAGCAGAGAACTAAAGCCCAAAAGAATTTAGGGTAGACCAAGCTGACCTGCTTTTGTAACTTTTCCATAACCTGTTAGCAACGTGTAGTGGTCATTTTCCTCACAGTTCTTCTCCCCAAACCTCCAACTTCTTTTCTCCCCGGAGATTTCTTTCATGCAACTTCTTGTTCTCTCCTTGGCCTATTCCTCCCTCAACTCATCCCACAGGATGCTTAGTTTGGAAACCCCTTTAGTATAAATCCAGCCCACAGAGAATGTTCCCATTTGGGAAGACTGGAGGAATGCCTAGGCAGCTTGGTGCAATGGTTGTGTCTTATGTTTTTTTATTAAAAAAATCAGCTTCTCCTGCCAGATAATCTGCCACCTCCTGTGTTATGTGTAGATCTGCTGAGGCTGCAGATCATATAAACCAAACAGAGTTTGGTCAGCGTATTTAATTCACCCTTGTTTCTTTGACTATCATTTGTTTATCAGGAAAAGACTGGTCTAGACCTTAATCAAAATGAGGAAAATGAAATTCCTACTAATTAGGGAGTTCTCAGCACTTGCTAGATCTTTTCAAAGATGAAGAGGTTAATCATTTGCAGTCAGACAGTAAGAAATGAACCACTTGTCTCTTCCTTCATCCTCTGTGCAGTTCCTCCATTTCAACATCCTTGTTACTAAATCTGAGACAATGTGTAATTATACAGAAGGAAATCTCTCTGGGGTATAGCTGAAGTTGCTTAAATTGTGCTGATTTACAAAGATGAAGGATTTTTATTTTTTCCCCCAACTAGAAAAAAAAAATTACCTTTTTTTCATAATGGCAAACAACCTCCTGCAAAGTCAACTCCTTTTCTGAAAGTCATTGCTAGTTTTATAATTTCTGAGTCATTAGATAACAGATAGAACTCCACACTTAGTGGTTTCAAATGTTTATGGTCTGCAATTCATTCTTAATGAGCTCTCTCCATGTCTTTATTCTTCTTCACACCCTCCTGCTGGGAAATGTCTTACTCTGCCTTGGCTTTTGTTAATGATTCCACAATCATTTCAGAGCCATTTCTTCTGCCTTATGTAATTCTGACACTGCATAAGAGCCTGGCTCTGCAGCCTCACAGTTGGAAATGTAACCTTTAATGTATTAATTTCTCTTGCTCAAAACAATTTAACCTCTGTCTTGGTTTTGTGATTGCTAAGTGTTCCAATTAAATGCCTCTTTCATTTTTTGTCCTGGAGGGCTTGATCTTACCAGTATTATGTTTAACATACCCTACCTAGCAAATGATGAGCACTCCAGGGTCCCCTCAAGTGTTCTTCATCAATCCGTTATCTATCTCAGGAGTGTCTGCCACATTTTCAAAACAACAACAACAGAAGAGATTAATTAAACTACTTTTAAACACTAAATAACAAAAAACACTACAAGTGGAAACAAATAATTACATAGCAGGAGAAGGAATAATCCAGGAGGAATAAATGCACTCCCCCCAGCCCCCTGATCAATAGTAACCCCTGAATGCTATTTAAATGCTGAATCTTCCACATCAGGATGCAGCCGGGATCAGGAGTTGTAAGAATGTGAAAATTAATCACAGTAACAAAAAGTCTCTCTGTGCTTGTCTTTTTTTATTTCACCACCTGGCACTTAACAAAAAATCATGCCCAGCAAGTTCTGAGAGGTTTTGAACCACCATTCAGCAAGAAAACCTCTTTTTGAACAGAAAGAGGGAGTAGGAGGAGAGGGAAGGTGGAAGGATTGGAAAAACATCCTCAGATAGGTCCCTACCCCTAGCTCTATTGTTAGTAAATGGTATCATAACAAGTTGGCTGTCAGCTGCTTCAGTGGGGAAATTCCATGTTTTCTTCTTCCTCCTAATTTCTATTTGCCCTAAGTCAAACTTATTTTGGCCATCAGCTTTATTACATCAGCTATTAAGACTTCCAGGTAAAGTAACTGAAAGAGCAATAGAATAAGACTTAGCTGAGCCCATGCCTGTTTATTCCCAACTATTATCAAAGCGCTGCCTTCATGTGTCTGAGCTCAAAATGCAAGTGACCCAAGAGCAGCAGGAACAGGAGCAGCAGGCTGGCTTGTGTCACAAGTGCTGGGGGCCACGCTCAGGCTGCCCACCAGTGGTGGGTAACTGGTGCCATCAGCGCTGCTGTGCCCAAATTCGGGGCAGCAGCGAGCACCTGAGGTGACCTGCCACATCCCAGGCCCCTCCGTGGGCAGGCAAATGAAGGAGCAGCAAGATTTCAGCCAGGCATCTGAGGCAGAGGGAAAATGGTCCCCATCTGGGCTCATGGTTCCCAGCACTGTTTGCTGATGCTTGCAGCTGTAATTCCAAGTACTTCCCAGACAAATGATATTGGTGTGCATGCTTCACAGGCATTATCTGAAATACGAGTCATAAGGAATTATTTCAAGGCTAATGACAGTCCCTTAGCTGTGATTTCTTTTCCAGCCATCTACCCCCAGGGGCAGTTCAACAGCAACCCAGGGAGAACCACACCACAAGTGCAGCCTGTCCTCCTTGCTCTTTCATAAACACTTTCTGGACTCTAGACACAGGAGAAATAGCTTTGGCATGTTTCTTGACATTAGAGCTGAAAGTGTCCCTCTCTCTCTGTACCCACCCTCCCACACAAGCAGCTGCTCTGGGCTGAGAGTGGTTATTGGTTTCTAATCCCACCTCTCACCTACAAACTTTAAAAGCTTTAGCTCTGCACTTTTCACAGGTTGCAGAGCAGGGCGTTGGTCTGAGAGCTCTATAGACCTTCAGGAGGAGCATGGGTGATCATTTTTCCTTTAGCATTTGTGTTCAGCTTTCTGTTCTTTTAGTGGGAGCTGTCAAGAGCAAGCTCATTTCTGAAGGATCAAATCTCATTCTACAAAACGCTGCAACTTCCAGAATGGTTAAATGAGTGCCTCAGGTATTCACCACCAGCATGAGGTTGAGCACCACTTGTCCCGAATTCCCTTCGTTTTTGGGATGCTTACACCAAGATGATACTGCAGTAAGTTTTCCCACAATGCTTCTAAATTTTTTGGAGTGCTGGTCAGGCAAGTGTCTGACTGCCCATGACCCTATCACTGTGTGGTAGCTGTGCTCTCAGACACTGACACACAAAAGGCATCATTTACTTGACCAGACAAAAGCAGCTTGTGCAGTTAGAGATTTCCTAAGTGCCCACATGATAACTGGGAGATACGACAAGGAACCTGTGGGAGACCCAGCCAACAGCAAACCTGGCAGCTGAGAGACCAGAAGGATGCCCAGGGTGTCTCAGATGGTCCTAAATACCTTGGTCTGGGCAAATGAGCTGTTCCTAAAGTATCTGAGGCTCCTTAAATGAATGATGAAATTTTCACGTGCAGGGCAGCCATTATCTGTAGTGCCACAATCTGGCAGGAGCAAGGGAAGGCTACTGCGAGCTGGCAGGATGGCATTGCTCCCTAGAAGTCAATATTTACAAGAGATTGCTAGATGGGTGTGCAGATCTTCCTCATCCCCAGACTAATCACGGGTCAAAGGAAGCAGGTCAATGTTTGCAATGTTCAGCTCTCCTCTATTGCTTTATGTCCACATTTCCACATAGTGAGGAGACCTTTTCAGCAGTAATGAGATCTCAGCATCCTTTTCAATTACATTGTGGCCATGGAAAGCTCTTGAATAAATGCATTTTTATTTTCAGACTTGCAATTTTTACCTGTATTTATCACAACAGCTCCTGCAATCACAGCCATGAGGTTTGGTTTTAGCAATTATCTGCTACAACAGCATCTCACTTACTTGCCTCTTATTTAAAAAGCAAAACCCTGTCTGCTCACAGACCATAGCACTTCAGGAAGAGATTGGTAATTTGTAGACTGACGTTTTACATTTGTGGATGTTACACATTGGCAAGCTCAACCCATGGTGTGCAATCTCTGGTAAAACTGAAATTACAGGTGTTGCCCCCCTTCAAAAAGAACATGTGGCTCACTGACAAAAGCATATTTAAGTGTGTATTGGAAATTTCTGTGAAGGAGTGTGATGTCTAGGGACACCTTTGAGATGGGATTCTTCAGATGACATCCCCTTCACTGTGGAGCTCTTTGCTAAGTCCTGTATCCCTAGATGCTTTGGCACAACAAGACCCTGCTCCTATCTGGAATCTCTGAGCACAAGACAAAAGAAAAATCGATGAAACAAAAAACAAAAACAAACCCAAAAAATTACGCAGCTGATTCGGGTAAAGGTCACACATTGGGAGTTACACTGAAACAACTATTTGCCAATGGTTTGGAAATCAATGCTTGTTGAAAATATATTGATAATAATAACTTAAACTCTTCATTACTATCATTTGAGCCATTGCCTTTTTTCTGCCTGTTGTATACTCTGAGAAGTAAATTACATGAACACTTGAGGCGTCCTCTAACTTTGGAGAGGTTTTATGATTCTGTGAGAATATACCAGCTATATTTCATATCTCTTGAGGATTCTACTCTTGAGAAAATGGTTTAAAATTTTCCAACATAATTGGGCTTTCACTGGAAAATTAGGAGTTCATTTAAATAATTTATTTCACATAAAGTGTCTTTTTATGTAGAAATTTTCAACTTTACATTGTAAAGGCAAGAACTTCAAACCCAAGAACTTCGATTTCCAACACAAACTAAAATAATTTAGTTTAACAATCAACCATCTTTGAAAAAAGCCTGTCCATTTTCAATTTTAAATGAAAGAAAAACAAATTTTATATGGGCAAAATGCTGTTTTCTAATAGTTCTGGAGCTGACCTCTCCATTGAAGTTAATTGACCAGATCATAAGGTATTTATTCAGTATTCTCTTGGGAATTTCTCCAGATTTACACGTGCAAATGCCAAATATCCGAATATTAAATGTATGAACTGCTGAACATTACTTTGTGGAAACAGTAGTTGCTCAGCCTTTATCAGTCTGTGTAACAAACTTCTTCCTCCATGGCTGGCTATCATCAGATGACGAATGCTCATGCAGTTTTTCTCAAGCTGTGGGATGGAATAATACTGCAAGGCACATTTTTTTTTTTTTCCCATGAAATAGTCTTCTCACAGAACTATGCTAAAGCTGAGCTACTCATTCTATATACAAGAGAACTGAACAGGCAATATTTCTGCTTTTGCTGATCCAGCAAGAAAGACAAGCAAAATGGCTCTCCCGGGTTAGAATCTGTCCAAAAGCAGCAGGGAATGTAAGGATAGGTCTCCTGTGCTTTGAGAAAAGAAGTTTCTCCTGGAGCTTGTATGCTGCAGCCAAAGTTAATTAAGAGTCCAAAATCAACTTACAAAATTAATAGCATGATTTTTTTAAGCTTAGCTCTGCAGAAAAAGAAATCTCTGATATATCTGTAGAATTTTGTACAAACAAATACACACAAATGCAAGACAAGACATTATAACTCCAATAAAATTGTCACTGCCCACCAGTTACCAAGATCATGTTAGGTACCTTTCACAATGGATCAATGTGCTCAGATAGCACCGACAACAGGGAGCTGCAGCACAGGAACCCACAGATGTGCAAGCAAATGCAACACAAAAGAAGATTCTGTGGAAAATCAGACACTTTTCTCTGCTAGCTGTATGTTCTTAGATTGTCTTTTCAGACGCTCACATGCAAAAAATGGAAACTACTGCCCAGCTGCTGAAGAGCTTTGACAGAGGGGTGCTCTGTACAAGAGAGAGAACTTTGTGATTGTCACCTATGGATTCACTGCTGTCAACGAGCATCATAAAGCCAACCTGCTCTCATGCAGTAATAGGCTGTGTGAGTGGAACCATGGACCTCAGCCATTTGCTGTTCCCTCCAGGCTACAGTCAGAGTCTCCAATAAGGGATGGTGGGTGCCTGCTGGGGGGCACGTGGGCTTGGAACCCCCCCAAGCACTCCACCATCCCCACTTCTTCCCAATTTCTCTCCAACA
>VZSR01001854.1:840949-853548 GCA_013398615.1 Brachypodius melanocephalos | reverse complement strand
TCTATGGGTCTCATCTGTAGCTCTTTCTCAGCCAGGTTACCCTACCACCTTTCTCACTGTGTGACCACGTGCTAGGGTTTGTCTGGTATGATGCTGTGTTGAAGGCTTTGTGCTCCTCTGGGTGATATTTGTGTAATAATAATGAGGTTTTCTTGCAGGAAGCTCACTGTACAACACATACCATTGGATTTAACATTTCCCTGCTCCCAGCATTCAACAGGGAGTATTTAAGATAATATCAGAAAGTTGCTAAAGAAAGTTTGAAATAAGTAGATGTTGTAATCTGGCAACCAATTTCAGTCTTTTTGTGCAGTGATAGATTTAATAATTTATAAATCAGTGGCATGAACAAAGCAAGAACCAAAACAGAACTACCCATTTCAAAAGTGTAAAGACAGTTAACCTTTAAACAGATGGATAATTCCAGACAGCACTGTAAAATTAATAGAGCCTAAACTGTAGGTCTCAAAGCTGCAGAATACATCTTGGGAGACCATGTTTTTGAGATCATCATAAATCAATTTTTTTCTTATCAGTCCCTTATGCATAAATCGACTACAAGGCCTGCTAGGTTATGAATATGTATGTCATGACATGACAACTGATCCAGTGCTCCAGTATCAAAAGTCCTGTGATCTTATTACTTATACTGAACCATCAGCTTCTTCACATCATGCAGAAACAGTCACAACAACAATATGAAGGCTGGACTGGGAAAAGGTAAGAAGAAGAGATTTTCTGCAGGGGAAATTTTAGTGAACGAAAGCATGGAATCTCTTAAGGAATCCCATTTCCATCTTTGCATTATTTGCAATTCTTTTCCTCATTAAATCCTGTCTTTTCAGAGACATTTTGCTTTCCCCAACTAAAATCTTCCAGCTTTGGCAAGGAATAGAAGGCAAACTGTGAACTACCAGGAACCTGATGGCTTTTCTGTCTTCGTGAACATACATGCCCTGTCCATACAAAAAACCAAACCTGACCACACTTCAGGATAGTGTAAACACACACCCTACAAAAACACACTTACACTTATCAGGAACAAAAAAATTACTAGAAAACATATTGCTTTGCATTGCCTTAAAAACACTATTGAAAACATATTTCATAAAAAAGATAGATTTGTGAGTACAGGATATGATCAAAAACCAAGTGAGAATGAGGGTTGGGATGGAAGTGAAGCTCAAAGAGGGATGTTACATAGCTGCCAGGCTCAGATATGCCAGTCCCTGGGAGACACTTTCATTAGCAATAGGGAAGATGCTGGCTGTGGAATAAACATGATACTTGATCTGATGATCTCTTGCCTTGATACCACATAGACCGCTGCTAATTATGAAGCTGCCTGACAAGCAAATAGTGCTCCATATTTATAACAACAGACAAAATCAGCCAATTTGTCATTTTAATGCCTGATATAACTTTGAATTTTTCATAAAAGCAGCAAGGAAATTAGGACCAGAGTTTACAGTTAAAAAAATAGAGGGGAGCATATTTCTCTGGATTCCCAAAGGCCTTTGCATTTTTCCCTCATCCCACAATTCTTCTTCACTCTGGCCTCTGCAGAATTTACTTTTTACTCTTTCAATCATAGAGATTTGGAGGTTCTCACCCACAATAACAGCAAGGCAGGGCAACACAGTCAAACCAGCCTGCTGGAACAATGACCGGGTATCCTCTGGAATTGTGTCCTCACTTTTGTTTGCACCCATCCTGGGTAGGCAATGGGATTTTATGTGAACAAAGGCAAATAAAAGGACATGGAACCAGGAAATGTGTCCTCACTTGAATATTAAAAAAATGAATATCAGCCAGCAACAAATGGGGGGTTTTCAGTCCTCCTTGCTTTCACAGAAACACAGTCTGCATGCACAGAAACAATGCAATACTAGAGGTGACTTGCTCACTTTACACACAAAAAACTTATTTGAACAGACACATGCTGAATAGAATATACAACATAAAGCTTCTAAGCTATATGTGACCCACTTTTGCAGATATCTACTGCCTCTGAGTGCTCAGTATCGCATTAACATAAATGCCATTAAGTTTTGGCCCTGTATCATCTTTATTTTTTATAGATACATAATTATTGAGAAGAGGCTGTTAACTTTTTATGGACTTTAAATATAGTCTATCAGTTCTCTCCATCTCACTTTGTTTAAGGATTCACCCAGCAGAACAATTGTGTTGCTGCCACATTGCTCTGCTTTTATAAAAAAAAATATCCTTCTTCTTCCTAGAGGGAGGAGAGATCCACTGCACCCTCTCAGGTGCACAGGCACCAGGTAGACACAGCAATTGGTACTGATTCACCACAGACATGGGCACAGCCAACCCTTTAATTTGAGAAAGCTTGGCGCCTACTTTTAATGTGTGTTATAACCTCAGTAGTTCTGCAACATCATAAAAAATAATAAAGAGCAACGTCCCATGTCTAGAAACAGAAATTATTTCTATCGGAATTTATGCATTCAGTGTAATTAATTCCTATTTTTTAGGGGTTTTTTAACCAGGAAACAGTCACTCAGTTCCAGCAGAAGATATTTTAAAAGCTTTTTCTCCGGTTTTGAAAAAAATTGAATTTGCTGTTCCATCTGATGATGGGATGGAGCAGAACTTTGCAAAGTGTCTAAGCACATTTTAATCCCATCATTTTATCTTGAGTGGCCAAAAGAGACACTCAGCATAATATCTCATATGTCCAAAAGATGAAACAAGGTCTCAACTACAATCTATTTGATTTTTTTTTCTTTTTCTGACAAAATAAGGAAGAATTACATTAGTATATATTGTGCACAGACAAGCTTACCTGAGTTTTTCCTCTTGATGTGGCCAGAAAATCCTTCTTGGGGGAAAATGAACACGTTGGATGCTTAAAAAAACCTAAGTATTTTAGATGCTATTTCAAAAAAATATGGTATTTTACTTGCCACCACCTTCCTGAAACTATTATTTTTCCTGCTGGGTTTAGTAGCTGAAATACCTCAGTGTTTTCACTGAGCATTACCATGTTTACAATAGAAAGAAAGCCCTACGGGAGTCTCATTTGATTTCATTGCGCTGTTTATAAATTAACGAGAAATGGAGACCGTTCTGAATGGCAGAGACAAAGAGAAGATACGTACACACTGGGAATTCTGTAATGGCAAAAACAAACTCATCTCTGATTGATAAACAAATCCCTGACCAGAGATGTTTGGTTTGGCCAAGGCCTCTTTATCCAAGATGTGATGAGGGGTCACGGTGTGGCGTGGGCTACTGCAGACAATGAAAGGTTAAGTCTTGCTGATGAAATCCCACTTCACTGATTGCCCTTTCTGTTGCTGTCTGTGGAGGTGACTGGGAGCAGTAGTGAGCTGTAACTTTAATGGACTGCCTTCTCATTGGTTTTGTAGTGCTGCTGGATCAATGCTGTGGTGGTGATGCAGCAGAAATGACCCCAACCATCAGAAATGCCACTGCTCAGCCAGTGGAACACCACTCCTCATGAAACATGGAGGCCATGGAGAGCAAAGAGCCACAGGGCATGAGAACTTGTCCAGATTTTCTAACACTTGAGCATCTGCTGAGGAGCTTCACTGGGCAGCACCACCACCACCACAGCATTTCGTTAGCCTATGCTTCCCACCCAACCAACCTCTAAATACATCTCTTTTCAAGGCATTGTTTAAGGAGGCTGCTGGCTATGGAAAATGTCCCCAAGTACCAAAGCCTTTAATATTTTTTATTTAAGGCTTTGATAAAGTGGTCTTGTACCCTTCATTTGTGAGGGTTTTATGATTGGAAAAACTCCCTCAAAATATTGTGTCATTTTCATTTATCCTGAAACACAAGTTAACTCCCTTCTTAAGCATATGAACAACAGCTGCAACTCCTCACAGAGCCACGAGAACAGATAAAATAGATAAACCTGCTCTTCACTTAAGCATATGTTGAGGTAGTCTTCTGAACTGGGGTGTGAATGGTGAAAAACCATAATTGTATGAGACCTAGCTGCAAGTCTTCCCACAGTGATAAGGTTTGGCCTGTTACTTTCATTAATAGACATGGATTTCAATTGTCTTTAATCCTCCAGCATGTTGAAGAATTAGAAGTTTAATGTAAATGTTTGGTGTGAAACAGAATTGAGGAATTTGTGGTGAATTATTTATTCAGCTAATTTAGCCTCTTTTTTCTGTTAATGAATTCTTTGCTTTTTTTAAAAGTGCATTTGTTATTCCAACTTGTTTGACAAAAGATTTGTGTGAATCTGCTTCAGCGGGTGGTTTGTGAACAAGCTACTGACAAGGACTCTCTTTCCCCCACAGATGCTCGGGGTTACAGCTGATGAAGGGAGCACCTGAGGCTCCTGGTGTTACTGCTGTCCCCAGACTGGTGACTGATGCTTTTCAAGCAGACATGTAGGAACTTGTGCACAGAGGAATGGAGCTGCATGGTAGGGTGAAGATTTAGAGAGAGAGGTGAAGCTGCCCTTACCTTGCTTTCTGGTCAGTCAATGCTTAGTGCCATCTTACTTTCAGAACTGGTCAGAGTAGGCTACACCATCATAAGTAAAGCAATTTTTCAAGCATGCTACCTCAGCCACAATGCTGTTGTTACATTTCAACAAATTAAAGGATATGAGCAGAGAGATCCAGCTGCTCAAAAGCTACAAATATAAAGTAATTTAGAAGCCTTTGACAGAGGCAGAGAGGCAAGAATTTCTGATAAAGACACAGCTGCAAACAGCTTCGAGCCTTGCAATAACACAAGGAACGTGTATCAATTTCTGTCGCTGCAAACATCGACTGCTGAAACTTAATACCAGCCTTGCCTTCGTGATGATGAAGAGATGACATTTCCATTTTATTGATCTCACAGAGATGCAGTGCAGGCAGTGTCAAAGGGAGCTGGGTACAGGGGACCACAGCCCATGTCCACGTACAGCAGGTGTGTCCCGAGTCCACTGTCTGGTTTGGTCCCCAGAAGGCTGGGACAAGGAAAATCTCTTGGAGATCTCATGCAGCTAAAGAAGAGAAACAAGATTCCAGTGGAAAATCAAACTTAACTATAAGATCATTTGTGGCTCTCACCGTGAAGAAGACCTTTATATTCAAATAGAGTCATAAAATGCTTCTGGTTGGAAGCGAGTTCCAACCTTGAGTTGGAAGGTCACCCAGTCCAAATTGCCTGTCATGGGCAAGGACATCTTCAACTAGATCAGGTTTCTCAGAGTCCTGTCCACCCTGGCCTTGCATGTTCCCAGGAATTCAACATCCACAACTTCTCTGGGCAATCTATTCCAGTCCCTCATCACTCTTGTAGTCAAGAATTTCTTCCTTATGTCTAATCTAAACCTGCCCTCTTCCAGTTTAAACCCAGCCCCTCTTGCCCTATCACTACTGCCTTTGGAAAGAGTCCCTTCCATCCTTCTTGTAGGCCCCCTTCAGGTACTGAAAGGCTCCCCCCAGGGTCTTCTCCAGGCTGAACAATCCACTCTCTCAGCATTTCCTCATAGCAGACAAACCTACACATTTGTATTTAGCATTTATGGTACAATATGTCACAGTACAATACCTTAGGAAAAGTTGCAACAGCTGAGCTCCTTTGGCCTTTATGAAATGACAAAACATGAAAATATTGTTTTAAGAGGTACTTAGTGCAGATGATCTTAAATGCTGGGCAGAGTAAAGTTATCATCAGAGGGCATAACACTTGATCTTCAAATGACACATTCAGGGGCCTCAGTTATTCAGATATTCTGATTTTCAGCAATAGGAAGTGCTGGGCTTGTCTCTGTGGTTAATTGCAAGGTCCAGCAAGACATAGTTTACAGCACTTTTTTTTAATTGCATCACTGTATTTGTCACATATATGGTATCAAAGTTGCTGGCGCTGTTATTTTTTATTTTCTTCCTACAAGTTGATGATGTGTGAATAAAAGTGCTTCAGTGCTTTTAACACTGTCCAAGTCATGAAACAGAACACAAAAATATTTTCAGCACATAAACTGAGGAAGGACCAGGAGCTGTTCATAAACATGTGCCTTTAATTTTGTTTCTGTCATACACTCCCCTTACACTTTACAAGGTGATTTTATTCAGAGTTAAATTGTTCAAAGGCACGCAATGAGATATCCAGGGGGAGGGAGGATTATGTGCATTTCTCATGTTTGGTTCCTGCTTCAGGAGGGAGCTGCATTCCTCCTGTTGGAGTCTTCACTGAGCTCCTGTCAAGTGAAAGTCTCAAAAGCAAGGAAGAGAGTAAGGATTGAAGCATATTCCACAGATAAAAGTTAATCATGGAGTACTTTTTACTGGAAAGTTTTGACTCTATCCAAAACAGAAAATTTTTGGTTTCCTTCATAAAAAGAAAATGCTGTGAACTCTCATTTTATGGCGAAGAAAACATTTAAGTCAAATGAAATGTTTCACTTGGCCACAAATTAAATTTTTAGGTTTTTTTTTTCTATTTGCCTAAGAATAGAAAAAGTTTCTTCAGACCAAGAAGACTTTTTCCCTCCAATATTGCAATGCAGCCAGCCAACTGAAAAGTCAGTTATGTGCATAGCTTTAGATAAAAGTAGCAACTTTTGGCTTTGCTGTGCTACAGAATGAAAAATGAGAGAGATTTCGTTTTTCCTGCATGCAGGCAGAAAACAGCAATATGATTTTCCACTCCTTTAGCTGGGCCTTCTGACTCGGCAGAGAAATACCCTCACATAAACTGTGGCAGAAACATCATCCCACAAGACACAGAAGTGACCCATCAGGCCCTCAGATCATCTACTGAAAAGAAAAGGAGGCACAGGACAAGGGGAGACAGTGACAGAAGCAGGCATATGGAGACCAAATGGATGGAGTGTCTGTAGGAAGAGCAGCAGCAGGGGACGTGAGCCCAGCAGCAGCAAAGGCAGTTGTCTGGGATGGCCAGGGTGTGACAAATCCCACCACGAGCTCCTTTACTGGTTCCAGTGCTGGACTGTCACATTCACCTTGCTGATGCCTCCCCCAGCTGGAGGGAGGGCTACCAGGCAACCCAGGGGCTCCGGCCCTACGAAGACGTGGAGGTACCTAGAGTCCTTATCAGCACCCCTTGCCTGGACACAGACCTGTAGCAATATAAGAGATGTTGTGATACCAAAGTGGCTGCTGGCAGACCCATTCCCAGAGAAAACCTGATCCTCTCTGCAAGATCTGGTATGCCACAGTCCTGCTCACCTTCTAAGTAGATGTATAGGTTGCACCTACTGCTGTTTTTTTCTGTCATGCAACTTTTCTTTTGCTGGAAGATGATTTGGATTCCTGAAATCCATCCAGGGTAGGCAAGGTGTTAATGAGCAAATGAGGTGTTAGGAATAATCTGCCTGTCCATGGAGATACCCATCTGTCCAAGACACTGGATTCCATCCTGCTATCCAGTGGCTGACCTAGCACTGTGCGATGATGGAGAGGCATCCTTTTCAGTGCCATTCTTGCCTGAGCACAAGCAAATTTTGGACACTTGGGAGCCAATTTCCACCTCCTGCCAACTGCTATGTGTTGTTTCTATAATTTCAGTTATATTGGCAGCAAAAATAATTGCAAGGTGCTATCTGTTAACTTGTCAACATCACATTTCCTAGCCACAGAGGTGACCTGAATGAACTTAGCCCTGGGCTGGCACAGCCTCCCTTGTGTGTGTGGCACGACGTAGACAGTGGTCATAACTTCTCCAGGGTATCCAGAGTAGTTTCCAGTCCACACATCTCTGCAGCAGGCAAGAATCGCACCATGCTTTGTGTCGTTCATCCTGATTCAGACACTCCAGCCCACAGCCAGGAGACCTGCTGGGTGCACAGCCGTAGCTGTGGCCAAGGGCAGCCCTTTCCATGCAGTCTCCAGCACACACCTCCTCACTGCAGCCAGCTGCCCCCACCTCCTCTGATCACAAGCCATGGTGGAGACGCCCTCCTGCTCTGGCACCACCCCGTACACTCTGCTTCCAGGCATGCAGGAGAGGCAGGAGCTCACCCTGCTGTGCTTTGTGTGGGCAGGAGCAAGGAGCAGGCATGGCAGGCATGCCAGCAGCAGGGGGCTTTCCTGCACCCAGACCCAGAGAGGTCCCACACCCCCATGGGCACTCCTGCTCTTGCCACCCTGAGATCATCAAGGCTGCGCTCTCTGTAAACCCAAGGGCCTGTAGTGGATTGAGTGGGAACCAAGTGCAGTTCAGCATCCAGACCCAGGCTGATTTTGCAAGGAATATATTTTCTTTTGAAGGTCCTGACAGAAGCCATAAGCCTCTGCTCTACCTCAGAGTATCTTCCCAGTGGCTGCAAGGGTCTTCCTCAAAGTTCAAAGCTATCTCGGTTTTCCTTAACAGCTCTCTAGAAGCATGAAAAGGAGGACCTCCCTGTCTTGAAATCTGAGAGGAGAAGGCAAGACTCTTTCAGGCTGTGTTATGCTTCCTCAGGAAGCACCCCTGAAGAGGTGATTTTTAAGCCAGTCAAATCTTAATTTCTGAATTACATTGTGTAAGGTACTCAAAACATAAAAGTGTCTCTCTAATGTGCCACTACAATAAGTATGTAGAGTACAATATTTGCAATAATTTATCAGGAGGCCAGTTGAACTGATAAAGCCTGAGACAACTTACAAAAATACCTAAGAAGGAAAATTTATATTTTTTTCCAGTCATGGATATAATAAGCATATTTTCCTAGGCACGGTGTGCAATTCCTGCCTCCCTATAAAATGAATGTGTTTCCCCAGTTAAATGTATGGCACTAGCTGAAGTGAATGGGGTGTGTGTTTGCTTTGTTTTTCTTATTAAATATAGATTTGTGGTCAATCAGGAGTTGTAAAAATATTACTGAGGTGGTTACAGCCAATAATATTTTCCTTTGATAATTTTATGGCCCTGTGGTCAAAACATGAGTGTCTGGAGTGTGAAAGGAAGCAGAATCTGATTCTGCATGCCATTACCAACTTGCTGGTAATTAAAAAACTGAAAAGTCAACAAAAAAGTGCAATGTGTTCTCACTCTAGCTGTTGTTGCAGTAGTCACTGCCAGCCACAGAGATTTGCAGGCTAAACCTCACCACTGGCACTGTTTTCCCTCCTCTTTCCCCCTTGTCCTCCCTTTATCCCTTGCAATACCCAGCTTTTCCCTGACCTAGAAGAAGCCATCACCAGAGATGAATATCACTTTACAACTACCATTTTATCTATCATCTGCATCTGGTCCAGACAGGGAAATGCTATTTCACAGCAAAAAATCCCTTGGTTAATGGGAGATTTCCCTCCCACTCCTTGCAGCACCGCCTGCCTCTGTCCACCCCTCTGCTTTGTACCGAGCTGCTTCCCGTGTCCCCACCCTGCCGTGGCACTGCTGGAGCTGGCAGCCACCCACTGCCCCACCCTGGGGTGCTCCTGCCAGGGCCACCCGCTCCCCACTGCCCTGACAGTGCTCAAGCCCCATAGGGATCACCCAGCCTTGGCTGATCCGTGAGCCAGGCTGGCAGCATGGACATGGGGCGTGTGGAAATGGGTTCTGCATGGTAATGACAGAGCAGGAAGCACATCCACAAGGGAGGGAGCACAAGGGGCTGCTCTTCTCCTGAGATGGCAGCAGAGAACAGGCAAAGGTCTGCAGACGGGCTTTGGAGCTACAGAAAAGACAGAATGAAATGGGCACTACCCTTTAGGATATAGCAAGGCCAGTTATCTGAGACTGACAGTTCCCTTTTTTCCCCTGACTACAAAAACTGGTACAGTGGAGCAGATTAGATGCTTAGAGCTGGAGAAAACACAGTGATAGCCCAGCATCCTCTCCTTTCACGGGCTCTGTGGCCACCATGTATAGAATCTGCAGGCTCCTGCTCCGGGTTGCTAAAAATGGTTCTTTTGTCTGAAACATGGAACTCTGAAACTTCCAGAAAGGAAAATATACCTCAAAAATGACAGGTTTTTTCTCCCTGTAATGACTTGAAGATGTTTCACCATTGGCCCTAAGAAGGAACCCTCTCCCGTGAAGTGCTGAATGGCCCAACTTCACCAGTATGAATTTTTAATCCTTTTTTTGCTTCCATACCAAGCAACAGCTACCAGTGTAGCAGAAGCCATCTCAAACCAAGCCATCCCACTGCCCTCCTCCTGACGCTGTCTCAGCTCGCACACATTACAGAGAGAGAGATGGACTCTCACCCTGGTAACTGCCTGAGTGACACAGATATCACCCCAACTCCACAAAATGATCTTTTCTGCTCGCCTGAGAGTGGCCCCTCCCAGATGGTGGGCTCGCAGAGGTGGGCTCTCCCCCCAACCCCACTGAGTGCCCTGCAAAGAGCCGCAGGGCACTGGGGTATTTTTGCCTCCCCCTCACTTTCTGAAGAGGGCAGACAAAATCCTCTTCACTCCTGTTCAACAGAAGATGGGGTATGAACAACAATTCATGAGGCAATTTGTCTCTGCCATCATTAGGAACTGCATATACTTATTAGATTACATATAATACATACCAATATGTGCATGAATACATGGTATTAAAAAGAAACAAAAGATTTTAGTCCTGCCTGAGCATCTTTATGCAGTGTCTGAACACAACATTTTGAAATATAAGGGTACACAGCTTTTCATTTTTTTCTTTTTCCTGGGGGAGAGCGTGAGGCAATAATTATACTCCCCATCTTTTTATCTTTTTTTTTTTTTTTTCCCCAGAAAGAATGTATTTAAAAAAAAAAAAGGAGAAAAAAAGTGCCAGCATCGTTTCCTCCCACACACTTTTTCTGTTTTTACCTCTTCAGAATTTTGGTGGAAATAAAATAGGATCCAATTATAAAATTGAGAGAAAGAATTGATTTGTCAATTGAAAAAATGTTAACACTTGCAGAAAATTATATAGGCATTTTCTATTTCACATTTTTTATGAAAAATCAGGACATTCTGAAGAAGTTGAAGTGTTATTCTGAAGTATTTCAGTTTTGTCAGCTCACTATTTTTCAACAAACACATTTTCAGTCAAAAATTGTCAATCTCCTTTTCTTCGCAGATCCTTTTGCGACTACCTCTCAGCATCTCCTTACACCATCATCTGGCAGCTCCTGGGCCCACAGTGAAGATCATTTACCTGCTAGCAATTTTCAGCTAATTGGGTCTTTTTCCTCATGCACCCTACAGCAAAGACAAGAGAGGGAGCAAGACCCTCTTACTTCATTCAGCATCTCCCCTGGTCACCTTACCAGACCCTGCTTTTGCAAAGGCATTTGTGGATAGGCAGAGGTGACCTGAGAAAAGTGACAGACTGCTTTCTTCAGCAATTATGGAAACTTCTCTTTTAGTGGGGATTTTTTTTATTTGGTGGGTTTTTTCCTGGCTTTTTAATTTATTTTTTTTTTTAATTTTCCCAAAGCACAAATATGGATTTATCTGGACAGGAATATGTTCCACAAATTAAATGATGTCTCATCGTGAGGGTAAGAGGGGGAACCTGAACCAGATTAGTTAATAGGTCTCCCATCTGTACTGTCTACGATATGATGATAAGCATACCTAGAAACGCAGGAAACGATTCACAAAAGCAATCAGATAATGAGGAATATTATTCTCAGAAGGTCCTTCCTGTATTTGAACAGGGGGAACAAATTAAAAGCTCAGGTTGTGTGGTAGCTTGGAAATAGTGCACATGGTGACTAAGACTCTTATCAGAGGCAGCACTGAAATAACATTTTCTGCTAAAGAGCTTGAAGAAATATGTTACAAAATTATTAATAATGCATTAAAATTTGCAAAAGCACGAAGGCAGCGATAGTTGAGCTGTGTACTCCCAGCGTATGAGTGGAAAGGCAGAAGTGCTTATAAGGCACAGACAAGGAGGTGGCTTCTGGTTAAAATTGCTCACAGTGTTAAAATGGGGGTGATAATAGAGTTTTTTTAATTGCTTCTGGTAGCATTGTGCTGGAAAAATACAACACAGCTCAAGAAAATAGAGCATTACCCTTCCTGAGAAACAGAGACCCAGCTCAGTCCTGGCTGCACTGGAGCAGCAGCAGCAATCAGCCCAAGACCTGCAGTGGTCGCCATTGGAAATCTGCAGCAGGCAGGAGTGGTAAAACCCCTTAGAGCACACCACTTTCAGACAGGGCCCTGAAAAACATCCCATCAGCTAGGCTGCAGTGTTGGCTTTGCAAACTCCAGGGAGGAATGCAGTGATGTGATGCAGGCTGGCAATACACACCGGGAATGCCCAGAAAGGAGATGTTAAGCAGCTGCTCAAGGCGTGCTCCATGGAGGACAGAGACTGGCCACACCAGGGTGCAAATCCAACCCCCAAAGCAGTGATATCCCAAGACTAAGGTTTGTCAGTGACCTCTCTTCCTTTAGAAAGTACCACCATTGCTTGGCCAGATATTGAGGCACTTGTTCAGCCTGACATGCTCATAGTTTTTGTGTCCATTTCTGTCCAAGCCAGCACCTTCTTCCCCTGGTATATTTTCAGTGAATTATTTATGTTTAACACACATGTATGCTCCAGGCCCATGAGTGACCACCTAAGAGCCAGGCAGAGCTGTATGCATCTAACATTATAACACGTGTTGGATTTATTATTATTATTATTATTATTATTATTATTATTAT
>VZSR01001854.1:811594-840849 GCA_013398615.1 Brachypodius melanocephalos | reverse complement strand
AAGCCACACTGCTTCCCAGGTATGATCCAGATCTCTTATATACAACAAAGTTGCTCAGTATAAATCTTTATTTCGTATTTCAGAAGGAATGCGATAGAAAACCCATTCTAACAATAAATGCTAGTCACCTGAGGTCTATAGCTTGTTTTGCAGCTCAGAAAAAAAAGCCTCTGTTCACCGTTGGCCAACCGAGTTACATTTTCTGCTATTATTAATGCATTGCAAGGGTTTTTTTCATATCAATTTGAAATTATACATCTGGGAAATCCCAGTACAACGGCAGTCAATGCTTTGTTTCTCTGTGTGGCCCTTTGCAATTACTAGAATGTGCAAATATAATTTAGCGCAGGTAAAATTCAATCAGTCACCCCAAGCACAAAGAAATCTCCATCTCCCAGAAAAAAACCCAGAGAGTGTTTCCCTGCAAATGGCACAAGGGAGCTGTAAGAGTTTCTAAAACAAATTTATTAGAATATTTAAATTCAAGTTGTAATGGGAAATTTAGCAGGATAGGTGAGGTGGTGGCAGGCTGAAACCCAAGCGAGGCAGGCAGGCAGCTTTCGGGGCTGTGGGCTCGCTCCAGTTACAGCCCCAGTTCTGCTTGCAGGAGGTGGTTGCAACACCAGACAGGCAGGCTGCCCACCCAAAAAACAAACCCCAGGGGTGCAAAGGAGGGCTGGGGGGTCTGAGGCATGAAAGGGACGCTGAGGAGCAAGGGTAAAGGTGCAGCTCTCTTGTGGTGGCACCAGGAGGTGGTTCTCAGCCAGGATCCACACACAGCCATTGACCACAGGGGCAGCACCTGCCCAGCTGTGGGTGCTTGGGGGGCCACGTGCCAGGCTTGCAAAATGCAGGCCCAGGAAAGAATAGCTCCATAGGTTTTTAAAAATGTGCTGTAATTAGGAGGTATAGCTTTAAAAAGAGAAAATTAAGGGGAAGAAGAAAATGCCACTTTTAAGGACCGCTGTATTTATGCTTCTCAAGCAACTCCAGTACTGTAACGTTTTGTTTTTGTCAAGCAGCAAAGGCTGCCCTTCACCTCCCGCTATGTTCAGTGGGAGCTGTGTCATCGCCTTCAAAGGAATCAGGATCAGGCCTCCAACACGTTAATAAGCAACAAGAATTATGGAAAGAATTGCATTTAAAGTGAAGTCAGGCTGCCTGCAGTGATCGCACCGCACAGCCTGTGACAGATTGCTTTGTGCTGGGAGCCTACAGCATGGACTGATCCGTGGATGAGACAACCGCAAGACATTTCCGCTTGGCAGGAATATGGAGGGAGAAGATGAGAGACAAGTCAGCAACTTCTAAGTGCATATGCGGATGGCTGGAAAACTCCAGATACACGCAGCTCCACTTCTGATGTGCTGAGAGCACAGCAGACACGGTGTGGAAGAAACAGACTTTGCACTGACTGAGCAATCATGACCTCCCTCCCTATGAAAAGGGCCTGCTCTGCTCTTGTACATCTGGAATGCCAAAGTTCTAAAAGCACACCTCAGCATTAAGAAAGCACCCTTTTACAAGTACTTTGGAAAAAAAGTATAACTGCTTTCTTTGCCCGTTCCCTCCAAAAAAAAAGCATTCCTGCTTATCTTCTAGAAGAATGAATCAACAGAGGAACACATTACTCCAAAACACCTCCAAGCATACAAAAAAGGGGTTGGGGGATTGTGGTTAAGGTGACTTCCATCATGGCTCTTTGTCTGTGAAACTCTACTTACTGAAAAGGCTCAGGTAATGTTTTTCTTTCACGTCCTTGTAAGCCCAAAGGAAGCTGCGGCCACCGCGAGTGGAGCTGCTGCAGCACACAGCAGAGCATCAGGGTGGCATTAAAGCTGGAAAGTGTTCAACCAGTGTGAGAGGAAGGGGGGGTTTTGCTTGTTGTGAATAGGAAAGAATGAGAAACTGATGAATTTCCCAGAAATAAACAGCAAGACTGAGGGATAGCCCAATTTACTCATTCCCTAATCTGTGATTGCACCTGAACACATCCTTCTATCCATAGCAGGAAGCAAAGTTATTTCTGTGATCCTGCATCACCATCACTGAGCTGTTTTCCATTCATCTGTCTAGCAAGTCGCCTGCACACCCTGGCAACTGGTTTTCTTCACGGAATGGGCAGCTTTGAAAAACAATCTTTATGGCACCAAACTAATTGTGGACAATGTTTTCGCAGCCCTTCTGATCAAAAATGTGCCTACTTTCCTACCCGCTCATATTTCTGCTGCTCTGATCTTCACCTTTGGACTCAGTCTTTGCCTCCTTTTGCTCCTACAAAGGAGCAAAGCCAAGCCATTTCCTGGAAGTTCCTCCCTTCTTCCTTCTAAATCACTCAGTTACATCCTGTTTTTATATCTTGCCCTAAACCTTTCCTTTGGACTATAACTTACAACTGACTGTGTAAAACAACATCAATATTGTAACAACTACTTCAGAGCTGCAGTGATGGAGCTCTCTAAACACACATATTAAAATCTTAGAAATTTCAGGGGGGTGAGGGTGGGAAGTGCCATGAACATCCAGGTGCTGATGACTAAATTGTTTTCAAATTTATTATTTTTTTTTAATTTCCAACTAGCCTGGAAATAGCAAAATGTAAAAAACGTGCCCACGGTTGTTTTGAAAAGCTCCCATGTTGCTACAACCCCTGCTTACCTTATGGATTGCTTTAATTCGGGCTATGACATTGCTCCTGGCATATGCTGAGTGGTTGCACCCCCACCTCTACATTAAAAATCAGTGTTTCCTCTGGAAGTTAAAACATCCTGAGGAAGAGAAAGGAAAGCAAGAGGATTTATCAGACAGCGGCTGACACATCGTAAAGATGCAGCATTGTTATCAGGTATCATTCTAACACACTCGCGGCTCTACACCACTCAAAATTTTATGACCACAAAAACAACCCACACACACCTGCCAAAGTGTGACTAGCCGAAGACAGGTCTCAGCATGTTAGCTTCATTTCGCTCAAGAGACAAACAAGAGATCACAGATGAAACTGCCTCCACCACACTGACGTGAGCAGAAATGTAGGGTTTTGTCAGGGAGTCAATGCAGCTCCCAGACCAAGCGCTCTCCTTTCGTGACTTACAGTACCTGTAAAGCCTTCTGCTTAAAAGCCAATCAAATAAGACACCGAGTCACTTAGTTGCTTCCTAGAGACACATAACAAAAGCAGTCACTGTATGAATAGTTGATGCAAATATTTTGTTCACAGTTAATTCAGAATGAATAACACAGAATCATATGGTTACTTCCTTGCTCAGGTACAGCAAGATCTATAATGCATAAAATTGATGTTAAATGCATAAAATCTCCTGCTTGGAGCATCAAAACATAGTCATGGCCTTGAATGCTGATGCTAAATCTGAAACATATTCCACATACCACACGGACTGCAGCTAACATTAACAGCTTTCCATTGTAACAGCTACATTGCAGACACTGGCTGGGGATTTCTTCAGAGACCTATTTTTCAATTAAAGTTTAATTTTCAAGTAAAAGGGTTTATACAGAATGAGCTCGTGTGCACACCTTGCTGTTGCACTGTTTCAGAGCGTGTGATTTCTGGGTTTATTATGGACAGAACAGTCAGGAAGTGAAAGGAAAAGCAGAAGAAATAAAAGCAGGATGATGCTTTCCAAACTCCTCTCCAGGTTCAAGATAAAAAAGATATCCTGGTCAGCAATTGCAGATGTGTGGTTGGCTTGTCTAGTGCTTCACGAGTTGTCTTAGCAAGAAGAAACACATTCTGTGTAATTTTCCTCCCGAGTGAAGACAAACAGGAAAAAAAACCACCAGGGAAATGAGAAAGGTGTTAGTCAAGGAAACTGAAACCTGCTCTTCTAGGAGGTCAGTCTTGCTGCAGCATGGGTTTAGGCTCCCTAACTGCTCGCTACCTGAACCCTCTGCTGCTGCTATACATCTGCCTGGAGCTACCGAGAGGAATAACCCCACTAGATAAGCAAACCCCAAGTGTCCTGTGAATCCCTGCTGTAACTCCTGCCATTCCTGCTCTCCCCATGCCTGCAGGCACCACTATGCGTCCCTTTGGTGGAGTTCTGGTGAATGCAGGAAGGCAACTCCCCTCTCTGGGTCCAGATAGTTGATCCCAAGCACTGCAATGGAAAATCCATTACTGCTTCCTGGTGTTAAACAGTTAAACCAGCTGGATTTGAAGATCTAGGAAATGAGGAGGATGAGATAACTACATTTGTGAGAACATTTGTTTTGAATCCAAACCGTTTCCCCAAGAGTATTAATATGAATTACCAGGAGATTGTCTGAGGATTTATATGTGTAGTATTCCAAGAGAAAAGAAAAAAGAGCTGGAGCAGGAATAGTCAGTTTTAAATTAAGATAAATTACTCCAAGTTTCATTTTAAAATATACTCATGTCCATTGTTTACGATCCTAGAGTTCAAAATGCTGAACGTGTCTGCTGAGAGGATATATACCTCCTTTGCAAAACTCTGCTCTAGTTATTTGAAAGACAGACTGATAACATCACAAGGAGAAAAAAAAAAGGGGGGGGCGGGGGAAGAGAAAAGGAAAGAAAGAAAGTGGTAGAGAAAGAGAGGGAGTGAGAATACACAGCATTATTGACAATTGCTAATCTTGGTGGGGGTGGTTTCAAAAGTTTTAGGCATCAACTACAAATTAAATTTTGCCAAGATGAACCAGAATATAGTCCCTCTCCATTTACATAATCAAATAAAAGGTAAGATTCAGCAGCATGAATACTCAACCTGCCAGTAAACTGTTTGTTTCTTAGAAATAGAGAGAGAGGAAAAAATATCTCTAGCAAGTTAGCTCTTTCTCATACAGTTCATATTATACATGGCAGAGACAGAAGATATAAAATTTGCTACAATATATTAGTTTGATAACATTGTAGAGGGTTTCTTATCAAAATACGGAGATGGGGAATTACAGTTCCAAGGCCTAATTTAATAACAAACTGTGCTGTTGTTAAAACCATTTTTTGCCTTCTCTCTATAAGCAATGTGTGCATTGTATGAAAAATATGGGAAGAAAAATGGAAGAATTATGCAGACAAATACTGGTATGTGGCCAGAGCTTAGGAAAACATGTATCTGCCTCTCAGTGTCCTTATTGCCCATAAAAGAACATTTCACACGGTCAACAGCTCAAATTTATGTGGACCCTTAGGGGTAAATTTTCAGTACAGTGAATAGAACTCACATACGCAATTGCGTTATTGTTAATGGGAGTTCTGTGGCCACTTCTTCTGCTCAGTGCTAAACATGGTGCCCCTTGCTGTAGAAAGCTAACTATCTACAGACCACTCCAGCTCCCACTCTTGTTCTTGTCCTCCATCTCAGTCTCAGAGGAGCAATGCAAAGTGGCCCACAAAACCAGTTGTGACTTCTCCTCACACCCTGCTGCTGACAGCCACTGAGAGGGCCTGTCCCTTTCCCCACACGAGGACTGCACAATATCTGTGATGGTCTTGCCCTTTCTCCATTGCTGGCTGCAGGTGAGTCTTCCCCTGGCTTCTGTCCCTGACTAGAAATGTGCCGTTATCTCTGCTGTGGTTTGCATGCTGGGTTTAGCACATCTTTGTGTCCCCCTTTTCCCTTGGATATAACCAATAAAAGGGAAGGTCTTGACTCTGCTGATTTTGCTGTTTTTTTCTTAAAGGCTCCTTCCTGCTCTCACCCCCTTGGTGTCCCTCTTGTGGTGCTGGCTCTACTGCACCCAAATAACTCCCTGGTCATGACTCCAGCATGATGAACTGAGACTAGAGCAGGAGCATTATGCATTGAAACAATAGTTTGAAAATAGGTAACCAACGAATTCCTGACAATAACTCTGAGACTTTGAAAAGAGGATTGGTTTTCTGCACTGCAACTAAGCTTTAGGGTGACATCTTAAGACTTTTATCAGCAAATCTAAGGGCTAGAAACTTTACTTACATGCGTGTCTTCCCTAATCATCTGGCTACAGGCACTAGGACGTCAATGACAACGCCAGGTATTGCAAATTTTGCAATGAAATTGCGACTCTCAAGAAAACCAGAAGTTGCTGTGCACTAACAAGCCACTTTGCTCTGACACCTTGAACATCCACAAGAATTTTGTGGCTGTTCTTTACACACCATCTATATTACTACACCCCTGTGCTTGGTTATAGGTCTGGATGTGCAGCTGCCCACTCTGGCCAGGAGCACACCCACCCAGCCAACAGGAGCCTGTTGTTCTGTCACACCCTGCCCTGATGTGCAGCTGAGAGGGCTCCAGTGCTTGGGTTGCTGATGGGAATAGTTGAATCCCACTCCTGCCAGGCTGGTGGTTCTTGTGTTTCCAATGGTGAGGTTGGGTATTCTGTTCTGGCTTCTGAGATCTGTAAAATGGAGCAGTGATTTCTTTATATTTGGTTACAATACGACATAGCATTTAAAAACTAAAAAGATGCTGTCAACATCCAGCCAATCTTATAATCTTCTTATTTATCTGCCAAGAAGTGCAAAAATTCAGCAATGCTGAAGGTTCTCCTCCCTCTCAATACTGGTTGAACATCATTTATGAATGGACTGTATCCATGGAGAAGAAACATGTACTACACGCAGATGTGAGCACACAGACATTTTTCCCTATGAAGTAATGAGAATCCACATAACATCAAGAAAGTCTCACTTGGAGACAAACACATGGTCAAGGACATAATGATATTCCTCCTGGTAATTTTTGTAGGGTTGTCCTTATAGCCTGTACCACAGAGACCTCCTGCTCGAAAGAGGAAGAGCTTCATGATCAAGACTCCTATTTTTTTTTGCAGCACTGGCTAGAGATAAGGTACCAATTTTATTTGCCACCATTTAATTCCTTTCTTTTTAATTAGATGTGTTATGTACTCAGAATCTTATTTGGGATTGGTCTCATAGCCCATCATATTTCTTAAACTATGATAGGACAATTGACCATTAATTCAAAGCAGTGCTAATAATGGTCGCCACAGCTACTAGAAGAAACAAATGGGAAGGCTGTTGAAAGACCTCTCCACTTTTAACCCTCTTGATGCAAATTTAGCTTGAAGTCAGACAAACAAAACCTCAATATCTCAATTATACTTTGTTTAATTGTATGATTCCCTTCTGGCCTATTTTATTGGTCAGTTCCTGGCCTATGAGGAAAAAAAATGAGAGACTGGCAGGGAATGGGGGTGTAAATTATCTAGGAACACATATATCCCTTCTATGCCATGCCTTTCCGTAAACCAGAGGAAGGAGGCTGTCCAGAGTCACTCCCTGAGCAGGGCCAGGGGACTGAGGAGCCTGTGAGCTGCAAAGCTGACCTTGGTGACAAACTGTACCCGGATCTTGGAGACAGCAGGCTGTGGCAGACGATAACAGAGCTCAGGGGGGTGAGGGGGACCTGCCTGTCTCACGACACAAGCCCTGAATATGCTGTGATTTTTGTTCTTGGAAGTAATCTTGCCCACCTTCTCCCCTCCCTCCCTCCTTCATTTTCTTCTTCGACATGCAGCCCTGCTCTGGTATACTGCCTGAGTGGGAATTGCCTGCAGGTCCTGATGTAATAGCTGTGCCATATGGTCCCTTCGCACAGTGGGAAGGTGGAAAAATCCAGAAGGAAAAAAACCCAACAGCATCCCTGGAAAGCTTTATGTAGCAGCTCAGCAGAGCTACAGCTGTGGCCACAAACAGAGGAAACAACTGGAATATTGCACATGATGCATAGGGCACGGCAACGGCACATGGCCTCCCCAGAAGGCAGCTGAGCTTTATGTCCCATTTAGCTGAGAAGCCTCCCCGCCTGCCGTAAAGCTCCATTACAGCACACAAACAGGTGTGGCAACCCCGGTGTTTGCCGTGGTACATCACAGCTCCTCCTGCCTTCAAAGTACCCTCTGCTGGCTGCCTTTCTCCAGGTGTCTGCAGGGGAACCTAATGAGACTGATTGGGACGTGCTGATCAGCTTTCATTATGAGCTGTTCTCTCAGTCCGATTAATCAAAATAACGGTATGTGCTGTGCATGTGCTTTATGGCTCTACCCAATTTTGCTTTCAAAACTAAAATAAGACACCTGTTTTCCCCACCCTGTCTTGCTGAGCAGTCCCTTTAAGAGCATAACCTTGTTATCAAATATATGATATACCATCAGAGCTGGGGAGCTTCATATGCACATAAATATCACTCTTCCAGTTTGTGCTTTTTATACTAGCAGAAGAATCTAATGGAAATAAATTCAGTCCATGGGTCAATTACAGGCTTATTTTCATATTTATGGACTTAATACTTCCACACACAAAAAGATTCTAATGATAGCCTAAGGCACAGAGTAATCAAAACAACAGCTATTGAAAGGCAAAGAACCAAAGAAAAGTACCACTTTGAAATTCTACCCCTATCTCCTGATATTGCTATATACACTATGCAAAAAAATGCTTTTTCACAAATGAGTATGATTTTTTTTACCTACTTACCATCAGGGTATTGTTAAAAAGAAACTAAAGGCAAGAGTTGTTACTGGAACAAAAGCCACATTTTTCCACCTCCAAACTGAAGAAATTAATGCTTCAATGTGAAAAATCAAATTTCCTTCTTCCTTCTTGTTCCTCCTTGTCTTTGTGTCAGTTAGCAAAGGAGGTAGGATGTGCTTCCTTCACAGGTGGGGGATGTCCACATGCTCTGCAGTGACTGAAGGATCCTGGAGGCACTGGGTCCCTTTAGGAGAGATGCCAGGTGTCCGTCCGTTCCTCATGGAGCAGCTGAGTGTCTTTGGAGGCTTCACCACTGCCCTGGGAAAGGGGGAGAGGGAAAGACCAGCTTTGGTTTACTCTGTAGAGCTCTTGGGAAAGGTAGCAGAGAGGTATGCAATTTAGAGGGGCTAAAGGAGCTCCTGCCCTGTGAAGCAGCTCCTTCTTCCCTGATGCTGGCCATGGAGGGCAGGAGGCATTCCCTCCCCTGCTGTTATTGCTTGAAGCAGCCCCCTCCAAGATAATTCAGAAATTTCCTCTTGGTATCTGCTGGGCATATAAGTATTTGTTATCCCAGCCTTTTTTTTTTTTTTTTCATATCTCTTTTGTGTACCAAGCAAGGATGTGTGGGGAAGGAAGGGAACACGTTTAAGTTTTCAATGCCAACTGAAGCAATACAGACTGCACAAGCTATCACTGAGCACTTCATGCATTGCAACTTCATCGTGTTGTTTCTTGAGTTAGCTATTTATTAAGAGTCACTGGATCAGAGCATCTTGCATGTGATTATCTATAAATGATATGTAGTTACTTGGAACATTCTGCGAAGTCACAGCAATCTCTATTGACAGTGCATCTATTAATTTGGTGCAATATTTTACAGCCAACAAGAGGCTCTTTATGCATCTAAATTCAATGCAAAGGGCCTAAACCTCAAGCCTTCATTCTCTAGAAATCTGACATGAGAAATAGCAACAGAAAATGAAATATTTTCCTCATTTTCTGATTATTTCCATGGCCCTTGAATGCCTATGAATAAACTGTGCCACACCACCTGACACAAGAAAAATAGCCATACAGGAAGCTTAATGTTTGCCGTAACCTCAGTTTCCTGGAGCTGGAGCGCTCCCTTAAATAATTTACAGCTCCAAATGTGAGATAAGACTATCTCCAGTTCTGGCTTTGTTGTGTGTCCTGGGTTATTCTAAACCACTTTCTTCAAGGGACATCCATCATCGCAGAGCCAGGTTTACCTTCATCCCACGTAGACATCTGAGAGACAGCAACCGGAAAGAATGCCAGAGCTGGAGATAGTCTGATGTCATTTTAATGATTGTAAATTATGGAAAGAATACCACAGACAGAGTCCCAGTCATTTGGAAGCATTTGCTAAGATGTCTAAGAGGTCTTGAGTGACAGTCTCTACTACACAGATGCAATGCAAATAATGTTAATGACTTTTATTTGGGAGGGAAGAAGTACATAGGACAGAGCAAAATTTCCAACTCTATGCTCCAGGACTGTCAATGAAAAAAGGAACAACCCCACTCGGGAATGACTCCATCAGTTCTTCCTACATTCCAGTAGCATTCATAAGATAAATGATATTAAAAGCAAAAAACACCCAGCTTGATTTAAACACAATTTATCAAGGACCCCAACTTTTACCCACTCCACTCAACATACTAATTTCAGCTGATATCACCAGTATCTAGCATCAGATTTGCTGGGGTCTAGCAGGCAGAGAAGTTCCAGAAGCTGCCAAAACTGTTTTGTTACAGCTAGAAAGAAAGCAAGAAGGGAAGAATTATGAGGACAGTAAGAACTGTTGTGATAGATTTGGATGTGAAAGTGCCTTGGCAGCTGTGACTGAGCTTGGTGGTGGGCAGTGGGGAGCTTCCTAACCCAGAGGATAAGAAGGTAGAGGAGCACCACAAAGAGCAGTAAGCTGACCTCTTGCCTCAGGAAGTGAAATGGCTTGGACTGTGATCTTTTCAACTGCCTTCTCCAAAAGGAAATTTTAAAGACAGTGCAGTAACTGGAAAGACACTTGCAATGTCAAGAAGCGCTTTCTACGCAGTATTACAAACTCTCACCACCGATTACAGCATGTGTCTTCTCTGCCACACAGGCATTATCTCATCTCTTTAAAAGACGGGTAGATTCAGTCACAGAGAGGTCACATCCAAAGTCACATACAGAGCTGGGAATTAGGACCCATCAAGTTGCACTATGGCAATGTAAGACATGGTATCTGTTGACTTCACAGTGGGAAGCTAGCACAAAAAAAAAAAAAAAGAAATTTACCTACTGTCATTTGGGGCATTTTCCACTTCCACACATCTGCTCAGGGCACTGTATATTGGCTCCAGGTCCCCAAACCATGAGAAACGGCAGGCTTCCTGCACGGCTGCTTTGGTTGTGTTCCTCATTTCAGGCCATTGTTCCAGACTGTATCTTTTGTTTGGGCCTTGGCAGGCAGAAAGACAGAGAATGCTAATGAATGTCTTCGCTGTGAGCACAATATGAAAGGCATCTCATTTTCATTTTCTTTCCTGTAAGTCTTGAGTTTTAAACTCAAGCTATGCAATCAAAAGGAAATTCCCCATAAAATGATGGGCTCTTCCTTTTGTGCAGGTAGCTGAAAGACACTGGATAAGCCACTTCTCAGGCAAGCCCACACGGCCTTAAAGGTTAGAGAGCAGTAGATACATGCAATTAATTGTTGCAGAATGGAAACTCTTGGGTATTTGTTGGTGAAAATATGAAATTCCTCTTCTAAAATTTAGACCTCAAGTACTGTCCATACTTAAGAGATTTGATGCAGGTGATTGTGTTGCTCCAAAATTGGTAGGAGAAGCTGGCATCACCATAACAACATCTTTGGCTTCTGCTTGTTTCACTCAAATTTTTACCCCAAGAATCATGGGTGATTTCCCAGCTTCTGGAAATGTTCCTGGTTGTGGTTGTCAACAGCACCCTCAGAACCCTGCTTATCCCTAATCTGCAAAGGTAGAGAGTCTCTTGTATGTGTATGCATATATTTCATCTGGCATTGCACAGAAGTAAGCTTATCCTGGATTGATCATGCTTGTCCAGTGTCAGCAGAACTCCTATTTTCAGCAAATGCTACCAGGAGTTTGATGCCTCATTAAATCATCTCCCCCAAATTTCTGGCCCTCTGCTGGCTGAGATTTTCTGAAAGTGTGCAAAGAATGGTTTTGACTTTTGGCAGGCAGTGTTGAGCATCCGCAGCCACCACCGCCTCCCAGGGAGCGCCTGCCTGTTTGACAGTGTTGAAAATCATTAAGTCATTAAGCTACTATTTAAATAAGGAGCAAGAGCCTAATTTTAGGTACCTGTATCTGAAATTTGTATTTGCTCATCGCCATCACTTCAAAACTCCTCATATTAGGGACAGAATAGGCCTTCCTCAATCCTGACTTTGTACATCATCTCCCGTAGTCTTGACCACCTCTTTTTGGTTCTTTTCCTTCAGGGAGTTGTCGGTGCCCACTTCTTTCCTGAGTTTTAAAATTAAATAAGCATCTTGGTGATTTGCATGTATGTGTAGATAGTCTGTATGTATGTGTGTACACATATGCTTGCATGTGTGCATGCCTAGATCTAAATACTTTAGAAAGCTTTACTGTATCTTAATACATATTGTATATCGTCAGTGGAAGTTTTCACTGTGTTCACAGAAAGGTGTGTGTGTGTGTGTGTGTCTGTGTGTGTGTGTATGAGAGAGAAAGAAAGAGCAAGAGAGACAGACGGAGAGAGGGAGAGAGAGTGCACCAGGAATTATCTATGCATAAAGAAATTAAAAGAGAATATTTTTCCAGAGCAATTGAAGCCCATCTCCTGAACAATGACGACAGCTCCTCATTTTCGACAACAATAGAGGGCACGTAGGAGTCAGCTCATTAGAATATCTGTGGCTCTTTTCTGTTCTCTCTGCATTAAGCCCCCATAATGTCAGTTGTCACTTATTAATGACAATTAACTAGTAATCAGCAGTGAGACTCTTCGAGGTGGTCCTTGCCTGACAGGTGAAGAAAGAGAACATTGCGTAGTGCCATGCAGTGACATGGAACCTTCAAAGGGAGCACGGCATTTCCATAAATTATTTCAGAAAGAAATTTTCTTTTAGACATTCTCTTTAAAGCATTAGGATCTTTAACCCTAGAAGGACTATATGGTTGCAGCTGTCCTCCCTTCCCCCTCCCCTTATCGCTAGTATTGGATAAAATTGGAAGGCAGCCTGATCTGTCATGTAACCCAATTCCCATCTGGGGCTGGAATAGCTATCAACCCACTCTGCTGAAACTATAAATACCTTCCCTTGATACTCAACCTTAAGTGCTCACTTAAAATGATGCCCAGATATCAATAGTGAAGTTGCCAACTGCGAGCAGCAAGGTGGATGGCCAGTAGAGACTGCAGCACATTATAAAGTTCTTAAAAATTAAATGACTCACAAGCACTCGATTTATGTACATGCATAGCCTATGAAATTGTACCTTCTTCTCCCCTCTTTCTGAAGGCTTTTACACTCCATTCTTATGCCTTGTCTTAAATGAGGTGGTAACTATTGTTAGTGTGTGTTTTTATAGAAACCAGCATACTCAAGCCCTTGGACTCTGATCGCTATTACAATACAAATTTGACATAGTTATTGCTTTAGAAACACTGACGTGGAGAAAAAAAAAAAAAAACAGTAGCAACAAAACAACCATTAAGTTTTCCCCATGCAAAGCTTTCCTCTCTACTCCTCTCCTCATCACATGCAACAGCAAGAGCCCTCATCATCATACTTCACTCAAGCTCTTTGCTCAGGCTTCCATCCTTATCTCGCCTCCTTCTCCCTGACCCTCCAGCTTTTGAACAGAAAATCCTATGAAGTCTTTACATTAAATATTTCAGCTGTCCAGTCCACTACAAAACCCTGAGACAAATTCAGCCTCATTCCGTGTTTTTTGCAGGAGGTCAGAGAGGTTCCCAAACATCACTGAGGCATGCTTATATCTCCCAGCACAGAGCCCCTTTGAGCTTTACCTTGCTAGGTCTCCTTTTGTCTTCTAACAGGCAAACAGGCCTTCCAGCCTTTCCCTTTTCACCCCTCTCAGTTCTGGCTTTGAAAATCTCTGACATCTGCTCTTGCTAATAGCAATTATTCTTCTATTATTTCTTTTCCCCACCTTGTCCTTCTCACAGTGGATGTCCAAGCTCCAATTCCTTTTTTTTTGTGCTGCTTTTACCCATCTGATGGCTGCTCATCATTAGATTCCATTCTTAGTCATTCCTAAGTCCTATTTCTTCTTTGCACTTTTCCAGACTCCCAGTTGTCAAAGGACACTAACAAATGTGAAATATGACACTCACCAACCCCCAAAACTTGGGTGGAGGATATCCCTGTGCAATGTTAAGTCTAGACCTGCTGCCTTTTTTAGAGCAAAGCTATCTGATTTTTCACATTATCCCACCACAGAAAAGTGGTGACAGGAAATAACAGTTAATGCTAAATACTACAAACTTTATCAAGGTAGCACCTTAGAAGCAGCCAACAACACAACCCTCCCTTGAACATAAAGACACACAGTGCTGTACAGTACCTCCCAGAACCACACTTTATCATCAAGCTGCACACTCAGATACTACTACACGTAATTATCAATACAGCATGCCCACTGTAAATATGCTGAGTGCATTTGACCTTGGACTATGAAGTAATGTACCAGTTATGGGCAGTGTCTGAGCCTGCAAGTGTTTTTCAGAGACAGCATTTGCACATTAATAAACTTAAAGCTTTTTTATTGACAGAATTTTCCAGTTAAACCATTACAAATACACTGGTAGCATTACACAGTTCCCCTGCCACAGCAGCCCTGGGCAGATTTTCTTATTAGAGAATAAAAGTGGCTTTTTCCAGTTTGGCTTAAATTGCTTTCAAAGTACTTTGGTCTAAATTGAGAAAAAAACTCCAGAATGAAAATGCCTTGGGAGTGACTTCTACCAGTCCCTTACCAGTGAGAAAAGCCATCAATGAATCTCACATCCTACCTACGATGGGTCTGGTTTCACCTGGAAATGGGATGAACAGAAGTGACCTACTACACAACTTTTTCACCTTTGTAAGTACTAAGAAATTAGATGCCAAAGACCCTGATGCCAAAGGGCAACATTTTCAGGTGCTACTTCTTGTGTTGCCATACATAGTGGGTTAAGCTAGAGTGAAGAGACATACGAATAATGAAGCATTTCTGAAAACACAAAACTTTGTAATGCTTTATCAAGATCAAAATCCCCTGCTATCCTGTTCCTGTCCCTCCCAGTCCACCCTCCAACTCCTTGCAGAGCAATAGTTCCTTGCAGAGCCACTCAGCCAGTTTTCCTCACTACACTGGAGGCTGGGCGGAGAGTGCGGAGAAGATGATGTTCTTGACACTGAACCTGTAGCAGTGCTTCCATGACAACAAATAAGATGTTATACATTGGAACTGTGCAGTGATGAACTCAGCCTAACCAGCACATGAAGAAGGCAGTTAGTTTTGACAGAACACTGCTCCTCAGAAATGCTCAGGTTAAATCACAGTTTCTTTGCATGTCCCAATACACTGTGCAGTTCCTGAGCAAAAGAGGGAAAAATGGCAGAAACCTTCTTTTCTTCCCAGCTAGGTTTCACTGCTAGGGACTGTCTTCAAGTGTTTACAGCAGTGGTCTCCACTAGCTGCAGAATAGGGCAAATGGTATCTGAACCAATCTGATCTGATCTGTCTGGATCTGAGGACAATGCCCATCACCAAGATAAAGCAACCTATCCTCCCATTAAAAAATACAAAACCTTGTAATTTTAAGTAATTCACCAGGACTGATATCTGGTCTCATCACTGCTTGGTATTGAGTATCCAAACCTCACTGAAAGAGAAGTCAAGGGGTGAATGGATTCTGACCATGGTGATACACGGAATGATACAATGAAACTGAAGTTCTACCTGGCAGGTTAATACATTTTGCCAAACTGATTTAGCACCTACCAGTCCACTAGTGAACTTATTTGAAAGAAACTGCTTGCTCTTAGCTATTGAATCTTCTCTCCCGGATCGTATTGAACGGAACTCAACTACTTGTGATGATAAGCCTTCTGGGGAGTAAGGAACCGTGCCCAAGGGCATGCTCTAGAGGCTACACCTCTAGCTCCTGGTCATGAGCTTTGGGCACTATTTCTGACTACGTGAGTTGTAGCATGCTACTTTCCAGATGCCACCATTATGGGCGTCATTTTGGGGTAGGAAATACAGGTACTGTTCCAGTTTAGTGGTTCGTGATGAGCTTTAATACAAACTTCAGTTTGTACACTCTTTAAAGAGGTGGTTTTGGACAACTTGTCATGGGTACCAAGAGAGGTGACTTCCACCTGCATGACCCTGAAGGCTGGCCTGTATTTGCCTAATGTGTCCCACCAGCCTCTAAGATTTCATAAAGTACGCTGTTCTGAGCAAATGATTCAGCTCTGGACTCTTAGAAGAGCAGATGGGTTGTAGGCAACCAGACTCCAACCTTCCTACCTGAGGTGACCATGTGGCATTTAACCACAGGTGTCTTACATCTGACAAGCCTGGTCAGGAACCTGTCAGGCTTTCACCTGCAACTTCAGACAATGCTGACACAAACACTCTGGACTGAAATACAGTACGCTCTCACTATATTAAATTAGTTCAGATTTATGCTGTAGTGATGGTCAACACATTGTGCCCTGAACAATTTAGTCTGAGAAATGCTTTTTTAATAAGAACTAATATTTTTAACAATTAATTTTCCCTGAATACTTTACACTAAGACATTTATCCAGAAGTAAAAACCATTCAAATTCTGCCAACATGAGTATAATTAATCAAATTTAATTTTATTTTTCACAGAGAAGGGAAAAAAACCTCAGGTAACAACCGCAGTATTTAGGATAAATCTCTACTAGATGCATTTTGACTGCACCGAACCCAATTCAGCGGGTCACTGGACAGCACTGTAGAGGTCTTTAAAAATAAGGGATCTTCACAACAGAGTAACTTGAACTTCTCATTCCGAGTGGGAAGGTCTACAGCTTTTATAATCATTGCATATTCTAACATTCATTGTCTGAAAATAACTAGGTCCACTAGCCATGTATCATCATGTTCACAGTCTGACCTCCTGGTGCTATTCTAAAATCTGTTTTGCTGTATCACCAGTCAAAAACCAGAGCTAATGAAGATGTGGGATAAAGAAGCATATTTCATAAATTATATTAACCTCAGGTAACCTGCATCATCTCAGGCTTGTAAAATGTTGTCCTTTTTTACAATACATCCAGTTTGAGATATTTTTATTTTTGCTTAGCTATGATATCACCTTCTACTTAGCATAGCATCTTTCATCCCAAAATGTGGTCTCTCTGCCTACCTGTAGGATGGAGCTGAGTACACACAGTGATGAAGAGAAACTAGTCAAAGCCACATGAAACATTATGAGAAGAAACTCAATCAGATTAGCAGGGAAAACAAAAATTTGGAAGAATCATATTATAGAGATTAGTGTCTGACCAGTAAATTTGGGTTAGCATTCTGTTCTCAGCCATGGACCGGAAAGGACCCTTCTTTTAAATTTCAGTGAACAGATGGTGAAATCCCACTTCCTGCTACTTTCATGCTGGGAGAGTAACTTAATACTGCATCAGCCAGGAGACCAACACCTACAGAGCTGCAAGAACACTCCACATGGAAACTGGCCTCTCTTTGGAGATCTTCTAACCAGGACCCCTGCCATATTATTTAAAGAATATCACACACTCAAATCTGAGATGGCTTTGGAAAATGCAAGCAAAAGCTGATGCACTGTGCCTTGATTAGTCTAACACAAAATAATATGTATTTTTATGCCTCCATGCTTAATTGCAATTGTATTTTAGTGGCTTCCATGAAAAGGACAGATTATATTTGGCATCATTATTACTAGTGTTACCATCCAGACAAAGTTATGTTGCAGAAGACATTAGTGAATAACCCATAAAATGCTATTTAAGGGGAAAAAAAATAAAAAAGTTATTTCATTCAGGACTAATGTCATCAGTACACAGATCTCCCAAATTCCCAGTGGTTTGCATCAGCTTTGAAACAGCAACATAGAAAAATGCACCAAACCAGAAATCAAACCTGTGAAAATAAGCAAACCAAGATCTTCTGCTGTGAGAACAGATACAAGCAAATGTGTGAACACCAGCAATGTAATGCTGAAAAAAATGAGCTTTGTGCATCTCTGAAAAGAATCAGACACACTGGATTTTGCATATATCACAAAACAGGTATACGGGCTTCCAGGGGCTCTTATGGGATTCAAAGACCTTGGGTTTTTCTTCAAGATCAGTCCTTGTTGTTGTGTTGTCCCAGGCTGTGTTGTCTCTTCCACCCAATAGCCAAAGCTACTCGGAGAATAGCACAAACTTACTTTTGTTGCAATCTTATCTAAATAAAAAAGAAATAAGCTTGGAAAAAAATATGGGAAAAACAGTAACTCCATTTTTAACACTGCAATTTCTTTTTTAAAAAGGATTTTCTTCTGAAATACAATATTCAAACAAAAGTGGCAAAAATCTAAATAACAAAAATTGTACTGTCACTTTATTTTATTTTCTTAAGCAGGCGAACCATCAGAGCCCTCCAATTTTCATCTACTCCATATTTTAGTCGTAGAAAGTGTTATAGTCACCAGGTAAAGCTGCTGGTTTATTCTAAATGGACTTTCTTCAGACAGTGGCAGAGATGATGAGTGATTGTCCAATTCTGAAGCTATCAGAACTGAACGGATTTAGCAATGTCATAAACACCTCTCGAGGGAGTCACCTGGTGTTGAGAACTCACTTTACATGCCGTGTTTCAAAATCAGTTTTAATGGATTTACATTAGATTCAAACCCACTTTAGAGCTATTATTTCTCCTTTTCAACCTTTTCACACACTACTGCAATGTACTACAGCATATTTTATAATCACATATTTGCTGGCCTGTGGGAAAGTAAACAAAACTTCAAAGGGTTATTATTTAAGGACTCTCTATTATGGCCATAGGCCTGACTGTTTTTCTTCCTTACCACCCCTTGGGCCCAAAGCACATAATCATCCAGTAATTGAACTGAAATGTCTAAATGGCTAGATCCCCTGAAGGACATAGGTAGTTAGCAGGGAAGAAAGTAAGGGACATTTTAAAAAACCCTCATGGCACTTTCCTGCACTACTTAAAAACACCATGTAAATGTAACTGACCTGGACCTGAATGGCTTTTACAGAGAACAGAACAGTGCATGGATATTTCTGGAGTTGTAGCTAAAGTTAAGATTAAATGTTGAGCCATGCTGTATTTGGAGGCAAAGATCTTACATTTAAATTACTTTCAGAAGAATTCAGAAGAAGAAACAGAAATATACATATGTACACAGAAGTATATATAACACAATAGTATCACTAATACCACGTGAAAGCAAACCCCTCTAGGTCCTCATATTTAATAGCCCATCCAAAAAGTGTAATGGATAGCAGATCACAGGCTTTCATACACTGTAACTGTCAAAGCACTCAGGAGATAGAGAAGTGAAGGCTCTGACAGCTCTCTTTTACATTCTAAATGACATCTGCATTCAACAGAACAGAAATAAAGATTAAGGGAAACACCTGATACGATAGCACTCAGCTTACCTCAAAATGCAATATTTAAAAAGTACAGAGAAACACAGGTCTGCCTCCTTGTACTGTGAGTAAAAACTGGTGTCAAAGCCTCTGAGGTCTCCACCGCTGCCAGAAAGGCAGCACCGCAGCAGCCAACAGAGTGCAGGGGCAGGAGCCACAGCGTCTGACTATGGAACTGTGGAAATCAAAAAGTGCTTCACCAGAGAAGGGAGGGAGGAGACGGCCTTTGAACGCACACAGAAAATGGCTACAGGTACGGTCACACAGCATAAGGAAATTAACTCGGCCAAAACCTTTGCAGCCTCTCTCGTACCCCACGAGGAGCAGAATGCCTCTCACTGCTCTAGCTCTGTACCTTTTGCAGTGAGTACCTGCTGCAGATCCCTTCCAAGAGGTTACCAGCATTACGGCTTCGAGCGAGATGCATCAGCACACGGATCACGAGAGACGATTTCAAATGGATTTCCGCTGGTTGATTATATAAACGATGCCTCTTATAGCTGGAATAACACCTCAAAGGCAATATAATGACGACATGACAATGTATGTAAATCAAGAACTGCATGTGGGTTTATTTTACACTTGAGAAAACAGTGGATTTAATTGTGTGAACCAAAATGTACTGTACAATATTAATGATAAAACATCAAAATGTATAATTCATAGTGCATTGCTTGCTTTATTTTTATTTATTTATTTTTTGTCAGATAGTTCCTTTAAGTACATGCATCTGGAAAGATGCAGGTGCCAGTAAAATTCCTCTATTTATATCAAGCTGCAGGAACTAAATTTTATTCAAAAAGTGTGGTTTTACATTATATACACAGAAATCGAATATAAAATGACAATATAAAAAGTTAAAAGAGAAAGCATACAGCCAGAAGGTACAAAGAAAGTTGAACAGTTTAAAATGGTACGATATGTAACATGTATTTTTTTAAGCTGATGCTGGCAATTTACAAGGAACAGAATCCAACATTTGCCCCATTTTTTTTTTGTTTTCATTTACCAATGCAGCACACTATAGAAAGGTCAGCTTGTACCAAAGCTTAACATTTGTAAATAACTATAAACTGCAGTATTTTACAGAAAAAAAAATAAAGGAAAGGAAAGGAAAGAAAAGAGCATTTTTTACATTTGTTTTAAATAACAGCTTGCATACTTTTTTTTTTTTCTTTTGCCAAAAAGTGGCAATTCTCAGCATCCAGAGGGTTTGGGTATAGTGGCAACTTGGTTTGCTTTTTTTTTTTTTAATTATTATTTAACTTATACAGTTGTGGCTTCCTAACCCCTTGAGTACTACACAACTCTCCTTCTTCCAAGGACTGCATGCACAATATCTTCACAAATCAGTTCTGCATTAAAAAAAAAAAAGGAAGCTCATTCATAAAAAAAAAAAAGGCCTGCTTCTGACACAGCTCTTATTTTAATTAAATGCCTTTAAGCCTTTTGTTTTGTTTTTCCTTATTTACTTATTTAGTCACTGGGAAAGGCACAGAAATGCTATTACAGTTCTCAGAGGGTTAAAACTTGACACTACCAGGTTCTGTGACCTTTATTGTCATGGCAACTTTGTAATTTTAGGATGTCTCTTTATCATTGTTCTTTGTGTCTTTCTTTACGGCTAAATTAATGTCTCTCAATAGTGTCTCCCACTGTATTCTACAAAAGATAGCTTAACATCAAGGACAGATGTTGAAAATAAAGGTCAGACTTTGACTCACAAAAAATAAAAACAGAAACAAAAAAAATAACCATGCACAGAACAGACAAAGAGCATATAAATATAACTACAAAATAAGTGTAAGAAAAACCAAGGTCCAGATAGGCAGTTCAGCAACAAAAGTAAGACTGATTTCAGAGGCTCAGGTCAGGCCTAGTGCAGTACTATGAAGAAGTTTAGTGCAATGTTCCTGTGGTCACTTGCATACCTGGCTGCTTACCTGGACGCTATTGTTTTTCTAACTCAGTTACATAGATCAGATGGTCCTCTGGGGACTTGCCATGTGTTTTACTAAGGTGCAGTTTGACTGCATGCTTGCTTGCAAAAGTTCGGTTACAGAGCTTACATTGGAATGTGGAGCCTAAGTCCTCCTCGGCAATTCCAAGTGAGCCCAAAGTCTTGTTTGTGAGGACTTTTGAAACATTCTGCTGTTCTTGAATCTGATTAAGTGGCAACTTTGACAGATCCTTCAAACTAAACCCTAGGTGTGTCTCTAAGTGACTTATGTACGTAGAAGCAGTCCTGAACTGAGAGGCACAATCATTGCAAAAGAAAACAGGATGTCCTGTGTCCAAGTTCTTTAAAAATTTAGTTCCACCTGTCCTCCTTAACTGATACTTCACATTGGCCAGCCAGTGGCTAATTGTGGTCATGGAAAGACCAGTAAACTTAGAGATGTGTACCCGCTCTTGTGGACCTAGGTCCGACATAATGTATTTGCCTTCTGGAGTTTCCCTCAAGCTGGACGCAAACTGAGCTTGAAGGATCAGAAGATGCTGAGGGTTCCAGTTGGACTGCCTGCCCTTCCTCTTGTGTACTGGTGACAGTTCATCCAGAGCTTCCTCAAAACTGCTCCCATCAGCATCAGACTTTTCTGACACGGTAGAGGGAGTTGAAGACTTGGGTGTCAAACGCCCCGTGAGGTTCTTCACCATATCGGAAATATCCAGCAGGGCACTCTCCCTCAGCGGGGACGAGGCAGAGTCAGCCACACTGGAAACAAGAGGCTTGTTTTTGGACTTAGTTAAATCAATAGGTTGATCGCTGTTCTCGTAGTAATACCGGTCAATAGCATCGGCTTGCTTGACTGGAGTGGTTGGGTAAATGGGTTTGTCCAACATGCTGTTACTAATTTTGTACAGCATGGCCAAAGGGTCCAGAGAGGGGCTTACCGGCTTAGAAATTTTGCCTAAGTGGGTATTCATAATGGACTGTAAAGCGCTCAATGGATTAATGAAGGATGGCTCAGGTGAATGATCTGTGATAATTCCTAAATTGTTACAGCCATTTGCAACCTTTGTTTTAAGTGGCTCTGTACCATTTGGCGTATGTGCTTCTGCTGGATTATCCTTTTTGACCTTCTGAACTTCAGACTCAGAGCTCTTCTTTGGCTGCTGTTTGTTATTTATTTCTTCTGCTTTTGGGAAGTCCTTGTTTTCTTTAGCAGCAGGTGACATTGGTTTAACTGGAGAACTCTTCTCCTTCTCCACAGGCTTCTCTTCCTTCTTCACGCTGATTTTACCTGTAACTTTCTCCACTAGTTCCTCCATAGCAGATACATTGCTCTTGTGAGGTGGGGGTGTGAGATTGCCTGGGGAATGGATGAGTGCGTTGTGTTCTGACGATAGCGATTTCACACTGCTTGCGTAGGACGGCTGCATTTGAACACTCTGCACCGCAGGCTGAAGGGGTTTGACTGTTCCCGGGAGCTGGTATGCTGCATGAATGCTGGGATATCCTCCCCAGGAAGGGGCTCCGTTCTGGGCTTTGCTGATGGCTGTTGTCACCGTGTTCTCCAGGGATTTCAGTATGTCTATTCCACCTTTGGGACTATCATCTAGGTCCTCCTCTCTGAGGTATTGATACAAAGTTGTTGGCTCAAATTTCTCTGTAGAGTCCTCACTCTCTTCTTTAATCTTTTTCTCTGTTTCAGTGACCACCAGCTTTTCCTTCTCTAGGTCTTTCTTTTCCTCTGAGTTTGTGGAGCCTGCCGGGGAATCGGGCTGCTTTTTAATGTTGGAGGCTGGTAGCCTTGTGTGGGTGGTGGGTGGAAGAGGTATAGACTGTATTTTCTCCTCCACCACTGGGTCCAACACTAGCTGTTTGCCTTTTTTGGAAGCAGAATTGGTCACTTTCAAGAAATGACCGGTGACCATCATGTGAGCAGTGAGCTGCTGCAAAGTATCATGGGAACTGCCACATTCCATGCATTTCAGTATTTGGGCTTTGCGTGCCTCAAACTGCCAAGTGTAGCTAGCACCATTTTGATAGCCATAGCGGTTGTTTGGAGTCACGTAGGGGTTGGCAGTTTTCTGATCCTTTGCTGACTCACCCAGTGAAGCTTCTGCAGTGATCCCTGTTGGCTCAGGTGAACAAGGCGAAGCCAAGTCCTGAAGTGCTCGCTTTTTGGTAGAAGGGACCAATTTGGTGATGGCTGGTACTGGCTCCTTCAGAGGCACTTTCTGGTAATGCTTTGTTTTTATCATATGGACGCTGAGGTCTTGCAAAGACTCAAACGAATGCCCACAGTACATGCACTTCAGCACTTTCTGGGCATCCTCTTTGCCTTCCATTTCCATAAGTGATCGCTTCCTAGGCTTTGACCACCGCTTGGTCTTATCTGCTTCTTTATCTCTGTTGTCATCACGGTAGTGTCCAGTTTCATTCATGTGCACTGTTAGCTCCACCAGCGTGTCGTAGGCTGCGCTGCAGTCTTTGCATCGGAACTTGCTGGCACCAGTGAACACAGACCCATAGAGTTTATTGTTTTGCCGGTAAAGCTGTACTGTGCTGAAGAGACTCGGCTCTGGGAGAAGTCCATACGATGAGGTCTGCTGCAGAGTTTTAGCTAATGCAGCTTGGTGCCAGTCGTAACCTGAGCCACCACTGTTACTGTTACTGTTACTAGTACTGCTGGTGGTTGTACTGGTACTGGTGTTGGTACTGGTAGTACAAGTACTCTGGGAATTGGCGTTGGCATCAGTACTAGTCATATTTTCATTCTGGCTGATTCCGTTGTTGCTGGTGGTTGGATTGGATTTCTTTAAGTCCAAAGCTAAACTGGACCAGCAAGTCTCTGAAAGCAAATTTGCATACACAGCTTTTATTTGTGCCAAGCTGTCCTGTGGATAGGAAACATTGTCTGTGCACTGAGGATCCTCTTTCTCTTCTTTAGAGGAAGTGCTTTTGAAATGGGCCAGCTGATCGCTGTTTTCACTAAACGGCGAACCATAGCCTGCATCCTGATTAGTTGCAGTGCTGACTGGGGAGTTCTGGTAGCTTTGAGCCTCTTTGATCTCCGCTTCTTCATTGCACAAATACTCATTCTCCTGGATGTCCAGAGACAGCCCATCATCTTCCACACTGTCTTCATCTATTTCTGCTGCTTTCAATTCTTCCTCAGGAACATATGCTAAAATACAGGAAGGGAGATGGGGGAAACAAGACAATGTTATTGAACACACATATTTTACATGGCTCTCTAGCACTAAAAACAGTAACCATGAAGAAAAATTTTGAAGATACATCCAAAACCCAAACTCACCATCACTCACACACTCCTCGTATAAATTCACATACTCTGTCATGGTTACAGTTTGATATCAGTGATGCTGAAGAATAAACTTTGACTTCAGCAGTAAAATATGTGCCCAGGACCACAGTAAATACCATAATATCAAAACTAAAATCAAACAAAGAGCCTACTAAACTAGTTTTTATCAACTTAAAAAATGGCCTGGTACTGAGCTATATTTACTGCACTATATATGCATGTGTAATGTGTTTCAGCTGACCTGCATCCCTCAGACCATGACACTCAGAATCACTGACTTGACCAACTCTATCTTGTCAGTTCTGTCTTTTCTTGCAAACTGACTTTAGCTACAGCTTCAGGGGCCATTTCTGTGTCACTGACACCTGACTCTAATGAAGCCATACAGGGCAAGAGTGTCACGTCATCTGTTCCCAGGGTCTCCTGGTGTCTGGCTGCGCTGCATCCATCTGAGAGCAGAACAGCTTTCACTTTTTGAAAGGTGAAAAGAGAAGCAAGACTGATTGCTTTCTGAAATGGGTAGGATGTAGTTTGCCTCCTGTTATGATCTGATGTGGGTCCTGCATTTACCATTTTGAAAAAAAGTAGTCAGAAACTAAAAGTAAATGCTAGAGATTAATTTTAAAAAGCAACAAACAAACCTTGAGATTTCCACTGCAACTTGCCCATTGACTTACAGAAAATATAAAACTTCGCTATTGCATTGCTATCTGTAAAACTATATGATCTAACCAAACTATGTGTTTATCTATATCAAACTATTTGTTAAACTAGCAAATGTGATATTCATGAGCAGATGGCCATTACATCAAAACACATTTACTCCAAGGGCTCAATTCACAGAAGTGACTTACATGTACCTAAGTGATAAATGTACACTTTCATTGCAAAGCAGAAAACATAGTTGTACACATTTCCCTCCAGTTTTGTAAAAGAAACTTAAAAAAAAAATCACAATGCTAATGGAATGTAGATCATTTATAAGAATGTCAAGGTAGAAAATATGGATTATGAACAATTTTCAGTAACTGAGTAAAAAAGTGCCTCCTTGTCAGGTGAAGTCTGCAGTAAGTGATGCTGAAATGTGTCCCGTGTCCTTTCATGGTACAATACTGAAAGAAAGCCAGAAAAGAGGCACTTCTGCTCCTGTGTGGTATGAAGAAAATATGTATTATCATGTTAACAAAGCTGAGGTCTTATTCAACTGGGGGGGAACATAAGTACAAGTCGAGCTTCTTTTTGTACACAGTTGCTAATATATTCTGAAATGTCTTTTCTGAAAAATAAAAAGAATCTTCTTTCATTGTAATATGAATACTCTTTGAAACATATCACGGTCAGTACTGCATTATGCATTCACCTTTGCAATTCAGTCTTAATGCAACCTCTAACTGCTTCAGCCTGATCTTTTAAGATGAAGTATGAAAATACTCCATCTAGTACTGGGGTTGTACTGAACATTAAGATGCTCATGGCATTTTTCAACTGTCCCCTAAATGTGAATATTTTCAGACGATAATTTGACCTTTTAGTTTTTAAAAAAGTTCTAATCAGGGCCCAAACAAATAAATCAGTCTCAAGTGTTTTTTAATATGTTCATAAGAATGGGTGAGTACAAAGCACAATAAGTAAAATTGAGAAATAATTCTGGAGTCAAAAGCCAGGAAGATGCCCAAAAAGCATTTTAAAACCAGGTGAAATTATTCTCCAATAGGCATTTTGTCCATAAAATGAAGAACAGAATGCAGAAATAGTATGAGAATTCAGCTTCCCTGTCTTGCAGCAATGCTGCTTTGGGAACACTCTGCAGATATTTGAGCATGGTAGGACCACCGCAGCCCTGAACTCTAGGTACACGTAGAATTCACTCCCATGGCTGCAGTCTAGTATCTCTTAGCTCTCTCATTCAACACACCTGTTTGCAGCAATTTCTCATGGCAAAAGACAATACATTTTTAAGTTTCAGAAAAGTGAAGAACAGTTAAAGAAGAACACGGTTTCTAATTTTGAAATTATTTTTAAGTAGAAAATAAACCCCTCTGAGACCTAAAATGCACAACAACGGGCAGTTATCATCTGGCATTTTTATTTTAAAAAAACCAAACAAAAACAAAAACACCAAACAAAACAAGTACAAGCTAAAAACTCGAAGGACACATATTTTGAGCTTTTATGAGCAGCTTTCTTCTCACTAAACCACAGTGCAACTATGCCACTTTTCTCTAATTTTCACATCCCAATATTTTTAATAACCAGGTGCTAAAAACTGTTGTAAGATGCCAGATATTCCTATAGTTGATAGAGCATTTTGAAATGACCCATATGAATTATTTGCTTACATGCCTTTACTTAATTCTAAATTGCATAATACATATTTTTATAATTGCTATATATAACCATCTGTATGTCTGCTTAAGTAGAAATTCTAACGATCCACTGCCACGTCTTTTGGGGTTTTTTTTATTTACTTATGATGGCATTTTCTCTATTCTCATACTTTCACACTGTATCATAAAAAAAAATAAAAAAGGAGCTAAACCACACAAGAAACATTCAAACTACATGTTAGGTCCATGTTAAACTGCCAAAGCAAAGAAACCAAGTGTCAGGGTGAAATATCCATCTTTTACTCAGTTTTCCTACTGAATAAAAATGTACAAATGGCCAGAACTGTGATTTTTTACTATTTCCAAATTTAAGCCAGTTCTATAAAACCCCTGAATTTGTATGATGTGCACACCCACATGTCTGTACATGTATCTAAAGTCACAAAGAAATAACACTTCTTAACAAAAAAGAGTAATTTATCTGTAATGTTTAATTTCTATCACTGCAATAAAAAAATAGTCTATTTAACTCCTCTGGTTATCATAGGATACAGACAATACCTGTTCATTCAAGACTACTAATGCTTATGAGATGAATAGCAGCACACTCAACATATGGTATTTTGCAAGGTCAGTGCAATTCTTAGCTGAAAAGGTTTCTGTAAGAGCTAACAGAGAAGCAAACAAAAGGAAGGATGTTAATGTCTAAAAACATGTACGTTTTACTAAAATTCTCACAGAAATATGACAAATAAATAAAATTCAGTATTTTAAGCACAGCAAAAATGTTCTTCTTATAATTACTTGCAGAGAGAAGTAACATATTCTACCTTAAATGAAAGCATGAGATGTTCAGATTCTAAATTATAAAAAGTAGATCAACAGACAGATTTCAGACAACATATCTTTCTGCGACCGAGCAACTCACAGCAATCTTCTCCAGACATTCCTGCATCTGCAAAGACACTGTTGGTTTACACACATCCCAAAACCACACAAAAATATCAAGAGCAGATATAAGCAATTATCCTCCTCAACAATAACTAGCTTCAAAGTAGAAGAAATTACAGATCATAGCATCAGCTTTCCTCTTCTTTCTCATTTGTGTCTGGACAGACTGAGGCAAATGCAAGGTGTAAAAGGGGGAAAAACCTTCAAATTCGAGACAACTAAAAATTAGGGGGAGTATTTTGTGTTTCTTTTCTTCCTATTAAGTTTGGCTATTATTTTTTTGCCTATAAAATGTGCCTTCTGGATGCCAATGCTTCCCCATAGATATACTGTCATCTTTGAGCAGTGTTAAAAGCAGTGCATTCTAATCTAAGTGGACATGAGATGCTATATATTGTACATGTGAGTAGCGCAGCACATTGTGTTTGCTTCAGTGAGAATATTTACACTATAAATACACATCCATTGTTTGAAAAAGCAGAGAGAGATCTGAAATGTAAGGATGTGGTTAAAAATACAAATATTCTCACATAAAACCTTTCCACAACCTTGGAACAATGCTTTTGAAGGAATCTGCCTCTACAGAGGTATTCTTTTCCATTCAAAAAGGGATTCAACATTGAATAAATTATTTTGAAAAACACCAAAAGTAATAATTGTATTTGGTTTTAGTAGTCTACAAAATTAAATGCAGTAAGCTCTTCAAGACCCAATTTTAAATCCTCCAAATAAATAAATTTATTCAGAAGAAATACCTAAGCTGTGAAGGTCACAGTTCAGTAAAGGAATTGAATACTGAAATAATTTTCACTGAAATACCTACTTCATCGTTTTGACAAATAGGGATAGGTTTAGGTCTAAAATTCTTCACTAAATCAGGGCCTACTCTGTGACTAAACAATAGTGGCACAATGTGAGTGTTCACCATTCTTCAACAGATGTATTGCCACAGCTTCTAATATTTACCCAGCCAACAGGAGACAGCAGCTGCAGAAGTTTTCACAGCCCGCACTGTCACCTTGCACAAACTGCACTCCAGGCTGGGGGTGATTTCCACTGCACACAAGAACACATTTCATATCTTAGGGAAAAAAAGAGTACAGATAGAAAATACAATCTATAGCCACACATCTCCCTCATGACGGAAAACAAGAGGCAGATGAAAAAACCCAAATCATTTACAGACATGTTTCCAGAATACAGACTCATGACACCTTTACAGAAGAATCCAAAATCTCACATTGTGAGAGTTTAACATGCCTGCTGGAAGATTTGTGAACCTTCTGTATTAGTATATACAAATGTTCATACAAAATTCTGGCACAGATGCTACAAATCTGTGTGCATGTGTGTGTGTCTGTATTACGATGTCACTATGGTGGAAAAATATGGCTTAGTTATGACAATGGCTAAGGAGCAGCAGAGAATATGAGACAACCAGATAACCTTACTACAGAGGGTTGTGCTTTCATTTCTAATTGCAGCAAAATGGGGGGCAAAATACTAGAACTGCCTACCCTCTA
>VZSR01001854.1:781594-806594 GCA_013398615.1 Brachypodius melanocephalos | reverse complement strand
TGAATTCACAGCAGTTACAAAAGCAGCAGCAACTGGATTTTCGAAAGCTGGGACCCAAGGAGAAAGAATAGGCAATGCGTGGAAACAGAAAGCAGCACAAGTGAGCTCTGCCAACTGCTGAGGGAGCACAGGCCAGCAGGGACAAGGCACGTGGAGGCCAGAGGTCCCACCATGCTCTAGCCAGGGACACCCACCACGGGGCTCACGCCTTCGAAGCTGTCGAAGCAGCCCCTGTCCCTGAGGCTTGCTCACATCCTGCCACGAAGTGCTTTGGTGCACTGACATTAGTGAAATGTAAGTGTGTGCCTGAGTGCCCTGCAAAACATAGCACAAGCAGAGGAATCTTATTTAAGGTTAAAAGCGTGGCTAAGTTCTTTAATGAACAGAGCTGTGCTTAGGGGTTTCCTGCAAGACTGAGACCTTAAAGTTAAATTCTGCCAGCATTTACACCCAGCAATGAAAGTCAAATTCTGCCCTCTATTATAAGCAGACAACCCCTTTAGATTGTATTTGAAATCAATGGGATTGCCTGGGTGTAAAATGAGAACAGTCCCTTAGTGCCACAGAAAACCAAGCAACAAAGCAATTTTACAATGTTAAATTCAGCAAATAAATTCTGATATTATTGTTTTCTCTATTGTTACATTATTACTTAGCTTTGCTATGAAATTATATAGGTAGAAAACCAGAACATAATATTTTAAAGATGGCTGTCCGGAGCTCGAAAATTTATTTAAGGCAGTAATTTCTAGACACACGTGGCAATCATATTTTTTCTTCAAACCAATTCAAGATCCATTATTATCTGTTATGAGAACATCTGAGAGCTTTATTAGTAATTAGTAAAAATTAGTAATTTTTAAAAGAACTGTTTGCGTCAGTGGGATCAGAGGCTGGAGGGTTTCTAACACTGGTTGAGTGAAGAATATTGATTCCTTCTACAGTTCTTGCTGAGACAAAATTTCCATTTATGTAAAGGTGGCTTCTGCCTGGACAAGGTTTCCAAGTGAAAATGATGCTCACACAACTCAACTACCGAACCCCACAACAATACTATAAAATTACTATAACATACCACAAGTTACCTGAGCAAGCCCAGATGAGCAAATCCCACTCAAGAGTCACAAATTACTTGGCCTGTAGGTGGTAGAGGAAATCCAACTTTGGGAGACCCTTGTCCCACTTTGTGTTTCTAGCATTGCCAAATAAGTCCTTAAGTAAAATTATGGGATTCCTTCTGCTTGTCACACAGTTTCACTTTCAGAGGATATATTAGTCACGACAAAGGCTGGGGGGTTTGTTTGTTCAGTTGGTTGGGTTTTTTACAATAAGACAAACTTCTGTCTATATCTAGGGGGAGAAAAGGATACTTGTTTGTGCAAACTCTAGTTAGAGCAGGAGAGCCTTGGACAGGTCTTTCACGCAGAGTGCTGCCTACAGGATTTCCCAACTTCACAAGGGTAAAGGAAAGATAAGGCAGTTGGTTTCAATACCAAACTTTATGAGGAAAAGGTGAGGATATGCCACTTGGACTACATGTTTGTGGTTTCTCCTGCCATTTCCTCACTTACTGAATATATATCATAGCCATTGTGGTTTACCCTCAATGTAACCCCTTCTGTGATGAAAGAAACATCAATCACTCATTATAGTGGGTTTTAGCAATGTAGGTTCATGACACCATAAAATTTGGGAAGCGTGGGGACATTGGGCTCTGATAAAATGCCAATGTCACTTGCTTAAATTAAGAAACACATTCAGATCTGGTTTATACCCAAATTAAGAAAGACATTTTTTAAAAAGAGTATTTTTCAAATCAAAATTATTCCCGGTACTACCACATCAGATGATCAACCAGAAGATAGCTCCATTGCAGCAAATACAGGAAACATACTTGCTTTGCTCCACACATTCAAAATAATTCCTTAAAAAACCCAACAAAACAAAAAAATAAAAATCCACACCTGGCAAAATAAGACACAATGCAAGAGACAATTTAACTTACGTTATACCAAGAAGATGGATGATTTAAAATTTAAAAATAACTAAAATAATTAAAATAGACTGCATTCAGCCTGTAACATTACTCAAAATTATTAGGCTAATGACTAAAATCCAGAGCTTGAAAAAAAGTTAAAATTTTAGTGGTTTTGTCTATCAAGAAATAAAGGTACCTTCTTGGTACACGCCATGACAATTTAAGGTGAGCAGAAGAAAAAAGCCAAAAGCCAACTGCCCAGAACCCTAATCTTTAACAATTCTTTGAAATACGACCTCCTACGTCATTTAATTTTTGAAAACCCTAAGGTCATGTAACACACTTTCTCTGTCATTTGTAAGTACATTAACTCAGTGGCCATATGACAGTGAAATTATGATAATGGGCTGCTAAAATGGGTCATGCAGACACTGCGTTTCATGTTAGCTTCAAACAACAGTGAGAATATAGTCCAAATCAAATATGACAGTACAAAAGCACATGGTTTACTTTTCTCAACGTTTTGCCAGTAACTGGGAAGAAGGATACAGCCAGTAAATATAGATGCATTAGTAGAGTTTCCCACCTATGAACTGTCCTTCTCTTCCCACCCATGATGCACTGAAAGAAAATTGCCATGACAAAAAAGCAAACTTTTTAATAAAAGACTGTTCTTTCTTATACAGTTTTCTTTTGCATAAAACAAAGATTATCCCTTGACAAAGCAAACACTCTCAGAAGGTAAACAGTATCTTTAAAAAAGAGAGGACAACACAAATTTGCACACAAAATAAATCTGGCTTTGTCTTTTTAAAAGTATGCAATCATTAGTATTAATTCTTCTGTCTGTACACCAAACTGAATGGATACTATTGCTTGAAGCCTATGCTCATCAACACAGACCTTTGAGGACCCCAAAATTAAAACATCTAATTTGATATGTATCTACAGAAGCCAACAAGCTGCTAAATAATAATAATAATAATAATAATAATAATAATAATAATAATAATAATTATTATTATTAGATTGACAAAATTATCCTGAGGTGCATGCTTCAGAGACAGTTCATTTATGTTCCTGCTTGTATCAAGCTACAGGATCAGGAATTTTTTTGCAAAACTCAAAGAAGCACAGCACATCAGGGTTTACTTGTCCTTTCCTCTTTCATATAGAGCATTGCATTTGGGAGGAAAAGAAGTGCAGTGTTGAGACTCTCAAAGACAACCTCCTGAAAATGCAGGCCACCCGCACAGGATCAAAATTTTTGCATCGGTTAAAATCATACAACTGCATTTAACCCATTGATTTTTTACGATATTAAAGCTTATTAACTACCTGTAATAAAGGCACAATTTTCTATAAAAAGCCTTTTTCTCTTTCTTTGTCTTTTCTGCACAATTTGAAAACTGTCAGTCTAATAGTTCCTAAGAGAACTAAGCAGTAAGGTTGACGAACACAAAAGCACAGAAACACCATCACATGCAAAAGTTAGCTGAATAGCCCAGATAATTGCTTGGATAATTATTTTGATAGAAGCCCTGCTGAAAGCTCCTATATTTTATCATACATGGGAAGTGTACATGACCCACCTCCCACATGTGAGCCCTGTGCTGGATGATAAGTGAAGCAGAGACTTTTTGGTTTTCCTTTTAGCTCAATACGATAAATAACATGTGCAGTTAGCTAAAAGGAGAATGGGCAACCTAGATTGCCAGGCTCATATTTATTTTTAAGCAAATCGTGTCTGTCAGACAGGGGGAGAAATCAAGTTACATAATTTATGTAAGGGGTGTCCATTATGTACATAGTAATGTAGCAGTCTGCGAGAAGACAAGCAAGTAGCAGTGAGAGAAGTTGCTCTTGAGGAAGATCACATCGCCCAGCTCCAGCCCGTGAGCTTCCTGAGACTTATGCAGCCTGACTGACAATGAGATTTAATGTAGCCTAACTATAGTAGCCTTGAGCAGAGATGCAATTATAACAGGAAGGCATAGAGAGTTTTAGTGTATTAGACTGTATCAGACTGTTGTGAGCATCAGCGGCGTAATCAGCGAATGCTTGCTCTTCTAGGCTCTTCCCCCCACCACCTGAAAATTTAGAACATAAGAACCTTCCACTATTAAGAACTGGAGTAAAGGTCATTTTGTTTTCTTCAATACCATAAAAATACCATTTGACATGCATATGCAAATCAGCACACAGGAAAAAAAAACCTTGATTTTCCTTCACACTAGATTACTGTATCTGAATAAAATGTTACATGTAAACACCTTGACTATGATAAAAACCTACACCAGCTCTTTGGTTTAATTGGCAGGATAGTCTTAGCAGATGTAGCAGTGCTGGACAAGGTTATTGTCTCATGGTAGATCATAACAAAAATGTACAATTCTCCACTGGTCAGAAAAACAGTAATTCAGCTTAAGTTGTATTTTAACATACTTCTAAACAGGACAGGGAGGTATTTTATAATACCTGAGAATATTATATCAATTACAGATAACTGGTTAGTAATATCAGTAGATGTAATACTAAACAAATAGAAACACTTCTAGAGGTGAAAAAAAATCACCATGGTTTTTCAATTTGTAGACGCTTAAAATGTCATGAAATGCAGTATGTCACTTTGTGCTTTGACACTCAATCTTTCTTGGTCTTAATTAGCAATTTTCCTTCAAAGAGATTTGAGTATATGAACCTAATGACTAAAAAGCTGCATCCACTCTCCCAAAAAAACCGAACCATTTTATTTCACTAAGATGATAACCAACCCAAATGCTAACTAAATGTGTGTTTATGCAGAGTTTAGAAGGAGAACTTTTGGCAAGAGTAAATAGAGACTGTTATTTTGACCGTACTTTTCATAAAACACATGTTCACACAGAACCACAAAAAGCCTACATACAGACTAAATATATGAAAAAAAAAAAAATCCAACCAAACCAATCCCACCTATATACCGCAAAAGAAGTGGCCAAATAATGTATTAACTTCTACAGCACATTCTAAACTTCTTTTTTCACCCTCTTGATGGGTCTAGATAGATACTACGTGCACTGAAGTAGCACAGAAATATACCCTTATCTAGCACTAGCATCTTTAATTTGTCACTTTCATGCCAGACATTTCCAGATAGTCTAGAGGTACAGAAATTTTACGTTGCCAGCACAAAAGCAACTGAAGTACCTGACCACTTAAGCCCTCGTATTTTAAAATTCATGACAGATGCAAAGTAAATTTTACTAAAGACTATTATATAATCAATAATTTGTTCAAAACGCTTTTCTCATGGAAAGTTATGATGTTATTTCAAGCAACTGCTTATTACTGTGTTATAAAGCATATTCCTCTGCAATATTCTGTTCAGGATCATGAAACCTTGGCAGCCTTATACATTTCCTCTTGATATACAGCAAGAAGTAACAGAGTTTGGGACAGTAATAAAAAGGATTCATCACTTTAAAATAGTTTAACATCCATTGTGTGCATTAAATGTTGGGAAAATGTTTGCAGGAGCTACTGCAAAAGAGCCGCAAATCTAATTCTTTTCCCCTGTCTGATTGATACAATCAGGAATTCATTTAAATGGTCCTTTAGTGAGCTGTCATCAAACTGCAGCCCATTTACAGAAGGTTAGCTAATTAATGAACTCTTGATTGAAGATTAATTTGGCAACGCTTTTTAATTTTCGCCTTAAAACCATGACAAACAATGATGTATTTTAATTAGAGCTTCAACTATAGCTGGGTGCTTTATATACATCTCTGATATTGTAAACAGATCACATCTATTCATTGGTAAATAGATAATAATGTTTAATTATCTGGAAATTAACAAAAGACTAACAACATATCCTAATTTTACACATGCAGAAAAAACGTATGTCCATAAAATGAAATGTCTTATTGAATAATGCAGATTCTACCAATGTACTTCAAAAATTCCTCTGTAACACATTGCTTTAATAAAAACTACTTGGTGCTAATTAAAAAGAAAGATACGAGCGGGTGTATTCTGTACTCATACCTACAGATGCAGTAATCCAACTACTCAGTATAAAGCTGCTTCTTCTACATAAAAATTATTCTGTCTTCATGTAAACTGTGGTATTTCTTGCACAATGATCGGTGATTTATTTGTGAAATTGCTAGAATGGGGAAGCCACACAGAGGTCTCAAAGCTCTCGACCAAGGTAAATAAAATGTCATAATATATTTAGCAAATAATAACAGAAAAAAAAAAAAAAAGAGAAAAACATCATCAGAAGAAGCCAGGAAACAAATAGGAATGCAGAGGAAAAAAATTCCTAGCATTACTTCTCCCAAATAAAGTCACTGTTCATAGTGCTGCAGCCTAAAGAATGGCAGCAAATTCTGCATTTTCAGAAAAAAGTTCAATCACATTATTTATCAATTTATCATCCTAATTTTCAGTCCTGTCTTCTATTTACAACTTTTTGTTTTCTTTTTCAAAAGACATGGCCTTTCATAGCTTTTATTTTATGTGCCATTACCCTCAACTCAGTTATTCTAACCACAAAAAGGCAGCAATGAAACACCATTGTCAAGTGAAAGCAGCAGCAAGTTCCTGCATATTGTCTGTGGTTTTGCTTGTGTGTTTGCTTTAAGGACAGGAAAAAGGAATAGCATTTAAGATGCTCATAATAACCATGTTCACAAATAACACAATCAATAACTCGTAACTTTTTCAAAAATCATTTTCAACTAACTTGTCTTCTAACTCTGAAGACACAGAATGCTTTCATCTGCTTGAGATCTGGTCTTTAATTGCTTCAGATTAACATTAAAACGCTGTAATGTTTACCAAAAATACCTTGGCTATAATTTCATGCATTTTATTTCATTTTAAAGCCTGTTATATATTAATGACAACGTATTTGTCAATAACAGCGAAGAGAAACCTGGAAATTAATTCAGTTTAAGAAGGTCTCACTTCCCCATTGATTATGCAGGCAGGTAAAACATTCTCAATCAGACCCATCATCTTTGCCTGAACATAAGAAAGCCATAGCACATGTACGTGTTTACCCAAGGAAATATCTTTTTTTTGCATAGATGGATATATGAGCCTTTTTGTAGATGATGTTGGAGCCAGTCATGAACTGCTGAAAGAACTCAGGATTTTCTTTAATTCTGTCTTTGCTTTTCATTGACTTTATGGCAGATGATGCTTCTCAGAGGTTTATGGATACTATAATCAAATAGTAGGGGGAACATGAATTCTTGAACATTTTTGTACTGTAGCCATGTCTTAATAAGAAGACAAATCCCAATCCTGAAGAGACATCTAAACAGACAAAGAGCACTCCTCACTAAATTGTCATTTACTGTATTCCAGGTAAGAATTACTATTGTTAGCATTATAGCCAGACATCATCTGTATGGCCTCTGATACTTCAGTTTAGTCACAGTTTTGCTTGTATAAAACACCTGTGGAAAGCTCATCAATAGCTAACCAAAATGTAGTACCACAAAAACACACTGTGATTTGTTTTCTCATGTGGCTTGGTATCTGGACAAGTGCAGGAGAAACAGCAGGAGCAAGCTGTCCCTGTTCTTAGAGCTACCAAAACCAACAAAGAAGAAAAATTACTGCTATGATAACAAACATCTGCGCACAAATGCAGTATACTCTGACAAAACTAAGTGCATGAAGTAAAACAGATAAAGGCAAAATCTAATTCTATATTCACTAAAACAGGTCCGAACTCATATATAAATACTGAAATGGGTGTAGGAGGGGAAAGAATTTGGCCCACTACTTGCATCTTTTTGATCCAGCAACTGTTCCCCTAGCTGGACTGAAAAAACCAAAAAAGATACAAGGTTAGAGGATAAGAGAGGCAATAATGTAAAATCAATGGCATAAAAACATTTGAGAAACAGCTTTCACCAGAGCTGTCTAGACCTAGATGTTTAAAATCATCTGCGTGAAAGGAGAGAGGAGAAAGAGGAAAATCACTTCTTTATTCCAAAGAAAATGTTAGATTTTTTTACAATTATTTTAGTTTGAGTGAGTTGTGAAGCCCATTAAAGGAAATGAGCAGAAAAAAGTGTTTTCATCACTTGTTAGTTCGTGCTTGAGAAGCTCAAATACTGTTTCATTTTAATAATTCCATCTTGGCATCTATGTACTTCTTGGTGCAGAATACAGGCACTGGCAATGGAGGGAAAAAAATTGTGAAGTTACAGGTGAAGGAGAGGGGCCTGACAGGTGTTATCAGACAGTGTTTTCCCACCCACTGCAGGGGCACAGCAAGTTCTCATCCAGCCTGCACTGGAATGTGTTTCACTGGCACGAGTGCTGTGGCAGCTCATCCTCAGCCGGGTCCCCAGCTCTTCAGCAATGGCAAGCGACTTACTCAGAACTGTTTTGATACAGTTAAACACCACGTACATCAGCTACAGCGATCTAAAAACAAACAAACAAAAAGGCAAAGCCCACCATAAAAAGGAAATTTGTTCCTTTTATTTGGAGAAGTGTGGGGATGTTCAGATTACAACTTTTGTTGCTGTTTCACTGTGTGTCTCATAAAACTCTTAGGATCTGCTTCTACCATGGGATGCATACCCTCCGCAAAATACTGCCTGCCCTTATTGGCACCAAGGGTAAATCATAGGAGGTACTGAGCAAATCACAGAAGAAGGCCCTTATTCACCATGTCATCCTGCTGTTAAATCTTCGCTAAAATGTGAGGGGAGACATCGAGGCTTTGCCCCTTTCTGTTTGGTCTTTTCATAAAAACTACCAAGTGTGTGGATGGCAAAATACAAATCCATGAGAACTTGTTTTTTCTGATCCACACATGAATTTATTTTAACAGTGAACCCTGTGAATATGTTAGAATACTAAAATAAGAGATCATGAAACCACAGAGGATACTCATTTTTCATCAATATCGATACAAATATTCTTACTTAGCTGGGAAACAGTAAATGGGCAAATTACCTGCAAAAACTATTTTAATCCCACATCTGCTTACAAAAAATACTATACATATACATGGGACTAATTTGCAGCTGTAATGGAAAATAAAATCTGAATCTCATGACTTAGTTTTACCAACTGGAGAAAAATACAACATTGTATTAGTGGCTATTCTATTACTTAAGAAACAACAAAGAATATTTGATCTATTGTGAAAGATATGTGGCACATTCTTAGGCACCTTTAGAGTAGAAAACCTTGGTCAGCTAATAAAATGCACTCCTTGACTGTTTGGGTGGGACTGCATTTACAGCCAGAAGAAATCCAGATGTTTCATACAGTCTTAAGCAGCCACCAGAATCTGGTTGGATTGACATATCCAAGCTCCTTACACCATAATACCTGTTCATTCATAGGAAAACACCATCGAGTTCTGGAATAAGCTTCCTCTGTGTATCAGAGAGCTGACTGCCATTCATGGTCAGGATCTTCCTCTCCTGCAATCAATCTACAAATACAAATCTGAGATTTAAGGGTGCAGATTTCAAGCCAATTCATTACTTAAAATCTAGAAACAATTTTAAAATGCCCTGGGAATGCTCACATACTTAAAGAAAGGTATATGCTTAACCCTTGAGAAATTAAGTTACTGTCTTTCCGGCATGCATACATACATGTCAAGGAATGAAATCCACATCAGAGGAGCACACACAGATGGGTTCACAGGTGCAAAAAAGAGACCTGACCCTCACTGACAACAAGAGAAGCCACACAAAATGAGGACTGGACACCTCAAAATATTAGAGATCATTACAGAAAGATATAACTTCCTAAGATGGTTGAAACATAATACAAACATTTACATTTAGTAAACTAAATATCTTGTTCCAGTGATGCTTTCTGAGTATAACCTTACATTTGTAAGAATTTCAGTATTGGAACTCAGTAAAAATAATGTATCATGCAAAGAATGTTATTTTAGAATGTTAACTTTTCCTGCCTTTAAGAAAATACGGTCACCTCACCTCAAACTATCTTAATTCTGCCTTAAAAGACTTAAGGAAAATAAAGATCGGGGGTTTGAAGGTATATTTTAGTTTTAGGGTGGGAGGTGGTTTTTTTGGTTGTTGTTTTTTTTTTAAATTCAGAGAACATCATCTACTAGCATTTCTTTGCTGATTATTTGTAACAGCTGAAACTAACATGGTGCCTTTTTGTTTACCTTTGCATTTATATACTGGTATCAAAGATATGGCTAAAAAGCTGGCACTGCTAGAGCTCAGTTTACTGCCAGAGCTTGGATCACCGAAGAGATTTTCCTGCATGACTTACCAAACCAAAGTCTTTCTGCACTTGCACAGTGCAAAAAGTCCCACCAGTGCTCGAAAAACCCTAAATCCCTGCACCTAACAACTTTTTCAAAAGATGTGTTGCCTCACATTGTTAATCTTCACTTTCAAATACAGGTAAAGGGGAAGATGCAGCATTTTGCATAGTCTACCACAGCATTAGACAGGAGAAAGTCAGCCTTGGTGCTGGCAAACTCCAGAGCACAGAGTTCCCTCCCCCTTGCCTGCTTTTGCCCCTTGCCTCTAAGAGCTACTTCTTTAACTGTTTACCTGCTTCCAAACAGCATGCATTTGTCTGCATTCCTGGGCTTAATAATTATAATTATAAATCAATGTGCATTAATAAAATAAGTTTATAAGAGCTTAGTTGGCTTGCTGTTTATGACACTATAAAATACTCACATTATATGAACAATCCCAAGAGGCTTCTAGTGTCTCTTCTCCCAATCATTGAATGATTATCATCTCATAACCATTTCAGAAAGAAACAAGCAAAGTAGATTGTAAACATCTATTCAATTTCTCAGCATCGTAATTTGGAATTTTTTCTCCCCTGTCCCACTATGGATATTTTAAAATAATTTTAAAATAATTCCTCTGCCCAGGTTATAGAGCACAAGAAGACACTTTGGTTCAGACGTGCATGGCAACACGCATGTTAAGGGCAGTCATGTAGCCAACTTTGTATGACCTTAAGTATAAGGACAGCTCTTACTGAACAAGAAGCAAACCTTTGGGTGTCCCCCAGATGTCTCGATGGTTGATGCTTCAACATAAGGATGATTAAGAAACCACACATTCTACCAAAATACTGCACTCTAAAAGTTGGAATAAATTCCCCTTTTCCTAGCTGCAACATTTCTGAGCAGGGCTTTAGCACTCCATTATTGTGAATGTTTTTTGGCCCAAGGCAAAAAATATTGACAAAGTTCCACCTCCAAGACAGTTATTGTCTCTGTATACTTGATAGCAGCCTTCACAGGTTCACCTGCCAGTATTAAATCCTTGCTTTGGGTGAGAGAAGTAAAAATTTGCTAGCATTCCAAGCTATTTCATTGTAGCAGCAGCTACAGCTGCAAATCAAAATGTTCTTTCAATTAAACCATTTCAGTGCTTTAGAGAGGAAAGATCTAGACCTGCCCTTCTCCAAAAAAACTGCAGTTTATGCCAAGTCTGAAGTTTTTACTACAAGTGAGAGGAAAAGGCTCAGATGTTCTTATTCCAGTGGTCAATAAGCCACGTCACAAAATAAAATGTGTTTGAAACCATTTGTGTATAACTGTCTTTTCTAGAAGCCAGTGACACTCAAGTAGGCCAGATGCCAAGGTCTCCAAGGGGGCCATCGCCAGGTTTGAACCTTCCTTTTGTCTGCAGCATACACCAGAAGATTTCCTAGAAACTGGCAATACATTGGAAGGCATCAGGGAGCAGGAGGAAACAATCTATCAGGATAATGTCCCATATTTAAGTAGGCCAGAAAGAGCACTTTGTGAGGTACTAAAGCACCTCAATGGGAAGTACTCAGACAAGTAAAATCCAGGGCCTCGTAGCAACAAGGAAAAGAAAGGAAAACTCATTTGTGAGAAACAAATATCACCATGACTGTCCTGAAGTAAAACATGATACAAATTTAGCTGGTTCTGGCTGAACAGCAAAACACCTTACTTTTTTACTTCCCCTGCATAAAGACATCTATGCAAACACACAGCAACTGCCCCACATATCCACACTGTTTGTTTGTACATGGGACATGGAGTGACAGCAATGAACTACCTTGCTCTGTTTTCCTTTTGAGCTGTTTTGGGGTTTTTTTGACAGATTCTTCACTCACTGGAAGGATGGAGGAAATAACTAAGATGACATCTGCTAACAGAATATATAACTGTCACTGTGTCACAGAGGGAGCTTAAAGAACTATGTGGCAGGGTCCCTTTAAATGAGATGGCCATGGCTACACAAGGATGGAAACCAAATGACCCCTCATGGGTAATCTATCCAGGTTAGAGAGGGGGTCATGGCAGGGGCACCACAGAAAGGCATGCAGTCTGCATGGGAAAGCAAAAGAGTGTCAGAAACCAGAATTTCACTGACTCTAACTTCAGAGACAGCAAACTCTTTCCCTGATGCTTTTTAGAAGAAAACTTTAAAAATATCACAACACCAAGCCAACATCTGAGTTTGAAACAGAATGTCAAATTCTCTGCTCTTCATATAAACACTTCATATTGCCATCATAGCAGGAGACAGGAGACAGCTTCAAATCAATTTACATTGACTCTACTATAAACCACTTCTTTTGCAGCTGTGCAAAAACGTGGCCTTATATTCAGAATTTACAGATGCTTCAGCCTGCTCAGGATCAGAATTACACTAGATGAGTTTATGATGTTTGAGCTTTTTTAGAAGCAAGACCATCCCTCAACTCTATTTAATGAAAATTCAGGACACTCAGTAGCTTGCAAAATCTTGAGACGAGACTCTTCCCCTTTTCTTGTCCCAAATTTGCTCAATAGATAAAATCTCAGTGTATCTCACCTACTTTACCCATATAATATGTTCACTGGAAAACTTTCATATATTTCTGAAAAGGTAAATGTTCCATTTCTCTTTTCTAATTACTGTTTCTGCCATTTTCCTCTCCGTCACCATTTTCTCCCTTCCTTTACTTGTTCACACAAATGCACACAGAATACCCCATGCCAAAGGCAGAGGAGTAAATCCAGCTTCTCTTCACTGATTATGGGCCTGGTTTTAATTTGTGCAATAGTCCTTTTGATAACAATGCCTAGTTAAAACATCCATTAAAAGTCTGTATCAGTCATTTAATGGTGGAAGAATCTAATAGGGTTCCATTGGAACTCCTCCATTAACTTTTAACAGAATTCTTTCTTATAGTCAGTGTTGTAAAACAGGGATATTTCACAAATTTAAGACCAGCCTCATTCTCCATGGGGTGATAGTTAGGTCACTGCTTCCCAATCTTTTTTGGGTAACTGCATCAGTTCACCATTTCAGTCGCAACAATCAGTCTCTTCACAACTTATTAATTGCAGCTTGTACTTGCTCGTTTTCACTAACTCCAAATCACAAAGGGCCCTGGGAGTCCCAGTTGCATGGTTGGTCATAATGCATATAATAGAAGGCATAGCCACCAGTTTCTAAAAAAAAACCCCAAAACCCTGTATTACCAACCATTAACAAGAAAGAACCAGGCCCACCATGGTAACTACTGATCTGTCTAACTTCTCTTCAGGAATCTAAACTCTCAGCCATGGATATGAGCTTGTGTGTAATCAGACATCTTGTCAGATCTGTCTAAAAACTACGTGTTATCTCTAATGGTACATAGAGCAGTTACTAGAAGAAAGAATGGCTGTATAGGCACTGTCTCCTTCCACACTGAGGTTTAAACAGCAAAACTGAGACCATGTTCCTGTATTCATCAGCCACTCTAAGCTGTTAGAAGATACTCATCTCTGCGACTATATTATGCTCTTTTGTAAGTAAATCTCGAAATCTTTAATGTAGAAAGGCAACTACTTAAATTTTATAAGTGCAAAAACGAAGGCACAGAAACAGAGTTCAGTTCTTTTAATTCCCGGCCTTCAAGAGCAATGTTGAAGGCACTGGGAATTGGCACTGTTCCTTCAGGACTAGCTTAAAATAAGGGAATATTCTGGTTCTTGGCCAGACTCTGAGTAGTGGAAATACAGTTTAACTCTCTAGCATGACTATCTCCTCCAGCCACAGAAGCATGAGGTACAGGAGCATGTGGGAAATGAGGAGGGATTTACATGGGAGATTCCAGCCCGAACAAGTGAATCACTGTAATGGAACAGGTCAGGACCCCCAACTCCCACTCTCGGCTTCAAATCCTTCTACCCACAGAAAGCAGGGGAAATATTGTCAAGATTATCCTCCTGTCACACTTTCAGAATTAAAAATTTCATTAATCATCAAGGAGTTCAAAGATCCTGTAAATCTGATTCTGTTCGCACTTCCACCGGTTTGACACTGATGCAGCCGTGAATCCATTGGCTGAAAATGAGACACCCCAAATTGCATATGCATAGCTACAAGGGATCAAGTTCATAAATGTTATGATATTCTCAGGCAAACAGCAGTTTCAGCAAGCTTGAGCAGGAGGCCTGAAATCAACATGGCTTGTGGCAAGCATAGCCTCTTCAGAAGAAAATAGGAATGATGGATTTTTTTTTCCCCCATTACACCCTGCACAAGCATAAACAAAAAGGAAAAAAATCAAAATGCAGTCAAACGTCACAAGATACATGTGGTTAAATACAAACACCTCCCTCAAAGAGTAGAATCATTCCACTTTTGGCCTTGTGCTTGATACACTGAACAAAGCAGATGTTTTACTACCACCCTATATTATTTTACTCACAAGTTTGTTTATACATAAATAAACACACACACAAACACACACACACACTCACAAGCTTTTCTCACGCTAGATAATATGCCCCAGAAGCACAGACAAAAAATGGGAAAAATTGAAAAAAGTGCTCTCTTCCAGCATCACTTTTATTATTACTTTAAAAAGGGTTCTTAGTGAATTGCTTGTTTGTTTTATCCACTTGTTCATCATTTGCAAAACTCATAAAGAAACTGAAGTTACTCCTAGGAAAGGGTAGTTAAAAGAGGAAAATGGAAGACCAAGTTACAGACTTTAAAAAAATAATAAAAAAGAGTCTCATGTAAATAGATTACATAGAAATAATTAATTTTTATGCATGTGAAATCACATAAGCTTCACCTAGGCTTTTGGAGATTTTTTTCAGGTGTTTTGAGAAGAGCATAACCACTGGAAAACAAAAACACTATATCTAAACAGAATAGTTGGGGCTGTTTCCTTTCATATGAAATTTGTGACAAGATTATATGATGGGAAAAAACTTAAGCCTAAACTTAGACATTGAGTCTGAGGTTACATCAGAATTAAACTCTGAATGCTCTCCAATACATTTTCTGCCACACAGCCACACCTTTCCTTTTCATAGCTTACCACCCATTACTGCATCCTTGAAACTGTACATCGCAATTGTACATCTCAGCATCTCACTAAAAAAGTTAGGTGGCAGAAAGAGCAGCAACGCAGCAGATCCCCAGTGCTACTGAATCAAGAGCTTAGAGAGAAAAGTTGATTTAGGGAAAATCCAAGTAATTTTGTTTTCAAAAGAAAAACATTCTTAGATTTCAGCAATAGATTTCCATGCAGGCTTTCAAAAAGACTTCAGCAGGTTGGAGAGATGGACAGAGAAGAACAGTCTGAAATTGAGCAAAGGCAAACAGAGGGTCTTGCACCTGGGGAGGAATGACCACATACACCAGCCCTGCCTGTGGACTGACCTGATGGGAGGCAAGTCTTTAAGAGAAGAATGTGGGGGCCCTGGTGGACAACAAGATGTCCGTGAGCCAGCAGCGACCTCATGGTCAACAATGTCCTGGGGTGCATTAGGAAGAGTTTTGCCAGCAGTTCAAGGGAGGGTGATCCCATCCCTCTACTCAGCTCTAATGAGGCCACATGTGGAGTGCTGTATCCAGTTCTGGGCTTCTCAGTGCAAGAAAGACATGGAGCTCCTGGAGCAGATCCAGCAGAGGGCAATAAAGTTGGCCAAGGGAGTGGACCATCTCTTTTTACAAGGAAAGCCTCTGAGAGAGCTGGGCCTGTTCAGCCTCATTAGAGATGACTGAGAGAGGACCTTACCAATGTGTATGAGAATCGGAAGGGAGGATGTCAGGAGGATGGAGCCAGGCAGTTCCTCGTGGTGCCAAGCAAACAAAAACATTTCACTGTACACCTCTATAGCAGCCACACTGGTGTTTAGGTGCAAAGCACTTCCAAGGAACTGAATTTAGTTTCTGAAAAGAGGGCTAGCTAAAGTTCTGCTCATTTCTAAGAACAAGCCTAGCTGCACCTGGTGTAGATTGTCAGTGAAAGCAGATTCACACTATGAAGCTGAGACTGTACAGATGTTGGACACATTTAGTGCAGGTAGCTGGGTGTGCAGCTGCAGTGCAAGCTGCTGCAGGTTCAGCTCTGGATGATCAAAGTCCCTGACAAGAGGATGTGAAATGCCAAGCCTCTGCATAACCAAGGGCACAGGGACCTGTGGCCCAGCCAGGAGAATGGAGCACTCAGAAATACAGCAGAGGCTGAGCACCCCAGACTTTGCACACTTACACTGTGAGGGTATAAAAGCCTCGGGTTTTCTTTGTCCAGGGCCCTTCTTCAGAGGCATCCAACTCAAGCTGTTATTTTGTTGTTTAGTTAATGCACCATGATTGAATTATTTGAAGGATTTGGATGTCTGAGACTTTGCTGTGGGAAATCCAGGCTCAAGCCAGCAGAGAAATCTGGTCTGACTCTGTGAGTGTAGAGTGTGTAGCTGCAAAGGGGCTTCAGTCCCAGCTCAGGTGATGAGTGCAAACACTAGAGGGGCTCCCGGATGGTCAGACTGGGAAGTTTATGGAACAAAGAAACAGCTGAGGAATGCTGATGTGTTCTCACTGATGCTGGAAGAGGTAATCCCCACAGCTGTGGGAGTGGTGGCCTTCAGCAGAAGGGCAGCAGCAGAACAGTGGTGGTAGTAACAAATTTTCACAGTTATGTCTGCTGTATTTCTGGTCTCTGCAAAAGTATCACAGCACTGACACCGCTGTAAACTCACAGGCCTTTAGCAAAATGCTTATAAAATACAAAGGCATAGAAAGATGGATATGGGCAGGGTGGCATTGTGCTGAGGGAAGAGGATTACAGAGATTGTACATTTTACTGAATTTTCTCTGGAACTGCTACACATAATGTTCTCCAGTCTAGAAACCCTCTCTAAGAGGAATCAAAAGGCTATATTAAATTCTTTTTTAAAGTGAAAAACATTGCAGGGATGCTCCCGGTTCAGTCCTCTTTCTACATACTAATATTCTCTTTCAGTGTGTTCTTTCCATATAGAAAATACAGTACAAAGGCACAAACCTTGATCTGATTTATCTGATCTAAGCAAAAGTTTACTTGAAGTACAGCATCTGAAGGAGTGCTTTTGACATGTAAACAGAACAGTTAATCTGAGGAACTGGACCATTCACCTGAGGAAGTGAACCACACTTCATCAGGATCTACCAGAATATGGGAACCTCTTAGAAGCAGATGCCACTGATTACTTAAGGAAAAAAAAAGGAAAAAAGATTAATATTAAAAATTTAGCTGCATCCCAGGTACATAATAGATTAGATTACATGTTTATTTGATCATCCAACTAAGTTTTTATTCCATCTGCCTGATGCCTAAGGCAGCAAATTAAAAGCTCAAATTAAGAAATACTCTTTAAGTATAATGTCACTTAAAAAATACAATATAAAATATATTGTACATACTGCCTGTAAAAGAACACCTACAAGTGCTAACCTTTACAAGAGAGGATGGGAAGAAGCAGCTCATCATGGGCTCTCAGCGGAAATATAAGTTAGCTGGAAGTTGCCTAGTCTTGAGGGATATGTGTGATTTTGTAAAGGACAGAGCACTAAAGAATGCATCATGGACTATGGACTATACTGCTAGCTCTACAGACAAGACTTCACCTTTATGATGTCTCTCCTTACTTTTTGCTCCTTCATCATGACTGTCTCCTTTGCGGGTGGAGTCTGTACTTGGTGTTTCTAAACAGCCTCTAACTGAACAGACTCTGATCTTGACTCAGAGTCTTTAGACAACAAAATTCTTGTTTCTCTAACCAAAAGTCACAGAAGCAAATGTACAGATACATATAAATATAATCTATGCACAAAATCAAAGACTGTTTAGAAATACAGAATTCAAACGCTCATGTAATCTCCTACCTATAATTCAAATAAACCAGGCAAAACCATCTGAGTGTATCTGAGTCTCCATTTGTCTTGAATACAAAGCCACTCCTAGAACATTACTCAATTACGTCCTTAACACTTGAGCATTAAATTTATTCAAAGATTCCATTTCAGTACGAATAAATGCAGTAGACACCAGAAGGACTGCCAGATATACATAAGCATAGGGCTAAAGGGCTAATTTTGGAAATTTGTTTGAGTTTCTTTTTTTTTTTTTTTTTTTTTTTTTTGTTTGTTTGTTTGTATCTTCCCAGGAATGCATCAGTAAAGCAAACCCACCAGCTCTGGAGAGCACTAAAATTCAGAAGAAGAGAGATGACTCTGCAACTTGATAAGGTAATTCTTCATGTTACACAAGATATAACTACTCCATAAATATAGAGGCCAAGGAGTCAAAAAAAAAAAAAAAAAGAAAAAGTGCACAGTTTACTGGATATACCTCAGCTGCAAAACCACCTGTGCTAACTACATCACTGACACAGTTTAAGTGCTCAGTAATCAGACGACAAAGTGTTAACAGTCAGTGAGTTGCCATGTAATTACTGTTGCATCCAATGGAGTTTCCCAGTACTGTATGGGCTGCATTGTTCCTGTTATTATGTGGTAACTATCAAATTACCACGTGTCATCACTGTAACATTAGGTTGATCCACTATGGAAATTCATTCTGTTCAATAGCAGTCTAAATTCTTCATTTTGTCCCTCTGGTGATGTGGACAGGTGGATTACATACTGAGCTATACAAAAGGTTAAAGGAATAGGTGAGGCACTTCATAGATTAAACCTGATTGAACAGCCTGATTCTGCCACCTTTTCCCACTATGAGTTTCACTATTTTCCCACAGATGGGATAATACTTGACAGGGTACTACTATCTGTCCCAAAGTGATCATTTTCTCCTTAAATTTCCTGTAAAACCAACATCAACTTTCTCCCTGTACAGCTAAAGTAGTTACTCTCTTAAAAAAAATAGAGTCGAAAAGAAGGCTTTTCTTGCTGTAAATGGAAGGGAGTCAAAAATGTCAGGAGATCCATTTAGGACTTACAGTGTTACTAATCTATTTTACTGAGAAGATGTACAGAAAATAATACTGTGATGGGAAGAAAGAGTATTAGGGTTTTTTTTTAAGGGACAAATAGAAATAGATACATCATGATAAGCTTTGGTTCACACATTTGCTGCATCTATATTTCTGTGAAGAACAAAATTAAGTACTAGAAGTGTTTTGAAATAAGATCAGGAATACACACACAAGTCTTGGAAACAGCCCAAGTGAGAGAGCAAAACTTCAAGTGTAGCTCTCAACCTGGGAACCTCCCACACTACAACAAACTCATTAGCAACTGCTAACAAGCCACCTGGTGTGAGCCACATGATAAGTGAAAATACAACGGCAAGGATGTTATGAAAATGGTTATCACCCATCAGTGCATTCACTACAAGGAGTATTTTGCACATATATTTTACATTAACACTTGGAAGGTGCTCAGATGTTACGTGATTGGAAGCCCACGCAAGAGCCCGCGCAGATGACACGGTAGTTTCAAGGGCACAGGATTGTTCACTATTAGCTTCATTGACATCTAAATAGGTGCACGGCCAAATTTATACACAAATGAAAGTCAAAGACGTTAAGGGGACAAAGAAAATTGGGTAATTATGTAAATAAAATCTGAAATATTATAAAAGATTTATCAAAATGAGGACAGAGTCTTTTCTTACCATGATTAGTTAGTGCATAGCAGAATCCCTGTGCAGAGAAGACAATTACTGTTTCGCACAGGTTAGCAGAGGAAGATATACTGTCTCGGGAAAGTAAGATTTATCAGCAACTACCATGTGTCATCTTCACCAGGACTGGCCTCCGGTTTGCCAGTGTGTCTGATTTAACAGAGAGGTAAGACACACCTTTCTGAAAAAAGGCCTGAGGTCTCAGGAAAAACCCATGGCAACAAATACTTTCTCTGCAGAACACTTCCACCTCAACAGCTGCAGCTCATATTTGGGTTTTTTGAAACACTCGATCAATAGATAAAGGTAGTCCTCTGGCTACATTTGGTAGAAAAGGCTCGAAGGGAGCTTTTTCCCAAAAATGGCTCACTTCTCTTTCCCTTTCCACTTCTGCACAGAGCGTTTTTGACCATTTGCTACATCTCTGTCAATCTGCCAGCAGCTATGTGGCTCAAGATTACAGCTCTGGAGATGCATGCAATTTCCAAGTATCAGGAACTAACAGCAAGTTGGCAACTGTATAGTTTACTGAAAAAACATGCATTGTTGTCTTCTCAACAATTTACCTCCAATCTTCTTCAGTATTTTCTAGAATCTTTTGTAGAATCCAGTTCACTTTATATGTCAATCATTTCGAAGTTAACAGGGAATGGCAGTCACTGGAATCAAATGGCAATCAAAAGAACTTCTTGAAAGCAATTTCAACAGAAGACCAGAAGCAAGGAATGGAAATAAATTCATGTTCTTGTATCACAACCAGGTGGTTCTTTCACTGTCAGATATAATGCCTCCAAACCACAAGTGGTCGTGGTCTGTTCACAGTAACAAACATGGTGAAAGAGTGTACACAGAATTCAGGAGGTTTCATCACTGTGTCCCCTAGACCCAATCTAAGGTGACACGGTAAAACAGCAGAATCACAGAATCAGGAATTCATAGAATGGTTTGGGTTGGAAGAGACCTTAAAGATGATCTAGTTCCAACCTCTCTGCCATGGGGTGGGACACCTTTCACTAGACCAGGCTGCTCAGGGCTCCATCCAGTTTACACTAAATATTGTAGCATTAACTCCCCCAGGAGCGAGATGTGCACCCATTCGTGGAACCAACACATATACAGCCTTATACAACAGGTTTTTTGCTCAAGACCTACCCTTGGTTCTAAATGTGCCAATGATATTGAGTTCAAAAAGTTCTATTTTAGTTAATGTGACATCGCATCTGCCCTGCTACAAACTTTCTCTACAAAGGACTTCTATGTGAGCACGCAAATATTTCTGAGATGCAATGACTGGCATACATGGCACTGTGATCTTCCAAAATGTTGCCCTAAATAAAAGCTTTGGGGCTAGTACTACCTATGTCGGTCATGGAAAGTAATAAGCCGGGCTATGGGGGAGAGAGAACAAGGACTTTGTCTCTTTAATTTTACATGCATGATAATGTTTTTAACCACTAAGGTCATACCTGCATGTGATGACTGACAACTTTTCAGCTTGATTCAAAGCAAACAGCTGTTGGTTTGATTGCCTAGCAACTAAAAGTTGATGGATGACCCTTAAGATGGATAACTACCATAAATCACCTCATTCAGACTCTCAGGGAAAAAAAATTAAAAAACAATGGTTTTCATGACATTTGCTGCACTCCATAATGTGCCATGATAAATTTGGCTGTCTTATGGATGCACAGTTGTGGCTGTTGAAATTAGACACTTTTGTTTTCTGCATTCTGCACTTCCTGTAGCCCTCTCTGTAAGGTGTGTTCATATTAATATACTCCACTGTCAGAAGAAAGCAGAATACCAGAAGCTACTGTCAGTCACCACAAGGCAGGGAGAATCTGCATCACCAAACAGCTTTTAATCAGGAAACAGCAGTCTTATATCATAGCTATGGCACTGGGCTACATGCATTAATAATGGTTACAATATATTTAGTGTAATGACTTGACCCCGGTCAACATTATTGATGCTGTGATTAATATGAATTTGATAAACTGCTTCCTCTTTGAAGACATTTTGTATGTTTCTCAAGCAAGAGAAAAATACTTTTTATGTATGAGTAAATATAGCAGGCCTTCATAGAGGCATTCTGATCTCAGCTGCACAGGTGTAAAAATAGATTTCCCAGGATTTATACTAGTGTCCCTGAAATTGAAATCTTGGCTACAAGAAATAGAGAGAAAAAAATTTAAAAAAAAATGGAAAAAACAAGATATCCTCATTTTCATCTCATTAATAAAAGCAAAAAAAAAAAAAAAAAATCCAAACCCACCAAATCAGGATTCTAAATGGAAGGCCATATTCCTCCCAGAGAGTGTTCAGACAGAAAGGGAAATTCCCTTTTATTGTTCTAGATAATAGGATTTCTCTGTTTGTTATGTACAGAATACATATGCATTCAAAAACAGATGTTCATAATTGCTTTCATTGTTTGATTTTTTTTTAAACTCTTGAGCTTGACTATTCATATGAAAACTCTTTTACTGAATTTGGTTTATGGCAGCAAAGTGATTTTTAGTTTTGTTTAAAGTTAAAAAAAAAAAAAGAAGAAGATAGTTTGGTGGAAGTTTTAGCATATCCTTGGAGAAGTTCTGCCTTAAATGATAGTATGTGATGACTTCATCTAGGACAAGTCTGGTAAATGCTACTACCTTCCTCTAAGCTGACATGTGTCAGCCCACATGAATAAACTGCTGTCCAGTGCAATTCTGTCATATGACACAGTAATTCCCAAACTGTCATACATGACCCACTGAAGTGGGGCAGGTCGTGAGGGACCCCAAGTTATGATCAGAGGCATGAAAATCAACTCCAAAAACTGTATCAGTGGGAAATGGAAGGTATCAGTGGAAATCAGAAAATCAGAAATTGGATGGAAATGGAAGATAAGCAATTTCAGATGAACTTGGGGAGCAGATGGTTACCTGAACTAAGTAATTGGGAAAATAATGCTAAGGGAAGAAAGTTTCAAGGTGGGACTGAGCTGTCAGAATATGTGGGGGAAGTATGTTTGACACATGCTTGCACTGTATCTAAACCTATGCTATCAGTTTCAGGAACTTCTCCATTTAACTGAAGTCAGTTGAGCATTTTCGGAATTCTAGTTAATTCATTTGCAAAAAAATCAAAAGTCATGTTCCAAAGGATGAAACATTCTAATAAATTCATCAAGCACACTGGCATGCTGGTGGTACTAAATTAGAAATAGCACTTAGCTGAGCCATGCCTTCAGACTTCCAGCAGGGTTGCAACCAGTTTTCCAAAATGTATATTTTGTGTTTGTATACATTCCAAAATGTACATACGAGGCATGTGTCCACCTGCAAGATCTCAATCTACATTTCTTAATTTTACATAAAAGTAGAATGTAGGCACAGTACGCAAACAGTTTTTGAGGTCTGCTGCATTTCTGAGAAACAAAAAAAAGTTGATGCTCCACCAGATAAGTGCACAATTTAGTTGATGCTCCACTTCTATAAGATGCCTCAAGCAGTGAGTATGTAGCTTAGATGCTCTTTGTCTCCTAGAAGAGACTAACATGTCAAAGTAACAATGCCAATTGTAATGCAATTTATGGATCTTCTGAAATTTCAGATCACTGCATGTTATAATCAATATTTCGCACTCTTCAGCCACAGTACCCCTTCAACAGAGAGCATAATCAGTGCAATTCACAAAAACAAACTCTCAAGTGCACCTAGACACGTTTAGCATAAAAACACTTATACACAAATAACATTCAGACACAACTACTATTTATTGTTTCAGCTTTAAGTCTCGTGAAGGACCCACTAAAGACGACAAGACGGCATGCTGGCCCTTTAAAACTGAAATGCTTGTTTCCTTTCTGTAAGAAAAGTAAATCATGCTATAGTGAGTGGAGCTTTGAAAAAGCATCCATCCATTAAAGTTCATGGATCCTCGTTTCCAGATTGTCCCTCCCCTGGCTGTGTCTCAAGTTACAGCCTTGTACAATCCAAGTCTAAATAATATTCACTATGATAAATGACACCATAACTCCGATATCCACAATCAATCTTTGCTTTAAAGATACATCCATCTTCAATAATGTTGATGGGGATTCTGTAAAATGGGAAACGTGACTGTTTTCCCGACCTCCTAACAGTGGGGGAAGGAAGCTCTGAGTGATGGCTGTCAGCCCACATCTGGCTGCAAAAATAAATTAGCCTTATGTAGACAAATGAAAGGACCAGCCCTGACTAGAAAACAGCCACTCCTGAGCAATGGCTAATTTATAGGACTTCTTTCTGGAAAGTTCCTAGCTGAGGCTACAGTCTCCTTAGCTATCTCTTTAAATGATATCTGATGCTGTAAATAACTTCAGTGTGGTAGGAACTATGCAAAGTACAAAGAGTGATTTGGTGGGGGAGGGCAGGAGACAATAACTTTCTCATACTCTTTGTACATGATCAAGACTTAAAATTCAGCCACTTAAAACACATTTGTGCACACACACATGCAAACTAAAGTTTTGTTTCAGGAAACATTGTTATATTTTGAAAATATGCTCTTCTTTGTTTGGCAGAAGATTATTTTCTGCTTTAACTCCTTTGTCATCTCCTGGGCTGCAGGACTGAGGCAACTACATTACAGAAATTAAACTATTCAGTGCAAGCGACACCTTGAGGTTTGCAGATTTTTTTTTCTTCCCTGTTAAATGCTATCAACTTTTCCTTCTCCTCACCTTGCCCCCTCTAGCTGATAGAGTTTCAAGAGGAGTGTGGTGAGTCCTACCAGCTCCGTCCATCTAAGCTGGTGCTATGCAGCTCAGATGTTGTGAAGTGGCACACAGACTATCTGCTCTATTTATCTCAGCACACGGTTTCACAATAACTAGAAGGAAATTTTAAACAGGAAGGTGGAAGAAAGACTCTCTGATCGTCTCATCCACTGCCACACGCGAAACACAAATGCCTACCTGTGCACAGGACAGTGGCTACCCTTTTTTTCATGACTGAAATGCTTTATTACCTTCTTCTTTATGTCTTTGACCTTGTCCTGCCATAGGAAAATGTAGGACTTTAATTCTTACAGCGCACAATATACGGGAATTAAAAAAAAAAAAAAAAAAAAAAAAAAAAA
>VZSR01001854.1:776239-781494 GCA_013398615.1 Brachypodius melanocephalos | reverse complement strand
AAAAAAAAAAAAAAAAAAAAAAAAGTTGAAAAACAGATTGAGCGACAGCTTACACTTAACATAAATTAACTCGGTAATGGTGAAATGTGCTAGCCTGTGATAAATAAAAGCTACATTAGTCAATTATTAATCACACTCCAACTTGTAGCCAAAACCCATGACTTAAATCTGAGGCCTGAGCTGCCTTACAAACAGATAAGACAGTGTTTGATAGATGTCTTGCATAGTGTAATCAGGAAGGAATCAAAGGCTTAGTGGTTTAACCAGGGGGGGTGTGGAAGGTTCTGGAAACTGAGACTGGGTAAAGTGGATAACTGGATTGAAAGCACCCTTTCACTGGGGATACAGTATATCTTTTGACTGCTTAAAGAGGGGGGGGGGAGGCGGAGAGAGAGACATATCTGAATTTGGTTTAATCTTTTTTTTATATACAGGAATGTCTTGAAACTCTATTTCCCTCCCCCACCTCCCACCACCACTGTGTTAAATCATTTAAATCTGATCACTATTAAATGGATTCTCACCGAGACATCAAGTGTTTCAAATATGATCGTTTTGCACGGATTACAATTTAAGCATTTTATTTAATCGAATGAACTCGCATCAGGCTGCAACACATTCATGCAAATACAAGCTGTGGAGAAAAAGCACAAAGCTGCATAAACGAAACGATTCCTATTCAACCAGACTGTAAAGACAAAATAAAGGATTTCAGATAGGAAGAAAAAACCTAAACATCTAAAAACACAGAGAGGGTACAGGGCAGGGGAGAGAAGGAGAGAGAGAAGGGATACAGTATCTAAACCCAAGCATTATGCCTGGGTGAAAGGCTGACCTCACGCATCACTTTGTTGAGATGCAAGCACAGAACGGCTCTGGTTTTCTGTTTATACTCTACCTACAGGGGAACGGGAAGGACACTGAAGCCAAAGGTGACTTTCATTCCCTGACCAGGGAGAGAACTAGCACCACAGAGCACTAAAATGTCACGCCTACACGTTCAGCTGACCTACAAGGCTAGCCCAGGCTTTCTGCAGGCCCTCAAGCCAGCGGTGACAGGATGCGAGTTTCACCATCTTCTTCCCGGTGTAGATGCTCTCACACCACCTCCTCACCATCCACAACTCTGCGTAACTGAAAATTAAAGGTCTCATGTGATACTTACAGCTCAGAACAGGAATATTTCTCGGATAATGGTAGCCCCAGGTCCTGACCTAGCACTGAGCTGCACATGGGCGCACCTCTGTGCCTGCATGAAGCCAGCTGCTGGTGCAGGCTCCTCACACCAAGTAAGTTGCCTTCTAGCATCACTTGTATTTTCACCAGCAATTACTGGAGAGCATCACAGGGATGGGGGCTCACAAAAGCGCAACAGGCCCCCCCAGTTCAGGCCTTAATGAGCACTGCTATCAGCTTGAGCACTGTATGTTTCTTTGTCAATCAGTAATCCATATGCTTTACATCATTTCCAGTGATGCACCAATCACACTGGTTCACCAATGACTTGTCTAACTCTGCTGAAGCCTCGGACATTGCGTGTTTATTGTGGTATCACACAACTGACTAGAGATTTTAAGCAGGACACAAAAAAGACACAAATCCCAACCAGGAAAGAAAACATTCACATCATCAACTCATGAAGGACTTCATCAGACAATTTTCCTAGCCACAAAAACACTGCAGAAAAAACCCCCTCTGACCTTTAAAAAAAACATTTACCTTGTTCCCCTTCCCCTCAGTACGTTACTCCTTCATGCAACAAAATATGGAAACTTTTAAATGTTTCTACATGGGACACGGTCCTATACTGCTCGGTGCTGTACAGATACACCAGGAAACAAATGAGCTTTTAATGTTAATCAAGCAAAAGTGCATTCTTCAGTTTACACACGCTGTACATGTTTGGCTTTTCAACAATACAAAGAGGAAAATAAAATGCAAGTCATCTGTAACTGTAAAAATTAAACCACCAGTTACAGTCAATTTTTAAAGTCTCTATTTGTTCATATGCATAAATGTATGGATATACATTTAACCACACACATTCCCTTGCCCTCCAACCTGCCACCAGGATTTTGCATTATAAATTAATGTACTACTGTAACGTAAAATATTTCTTTACATGGTAATATGGACTTCCCAATAGACCCAAAAAACAATCCAGTTTACCTCAGCTTTTAGAAATAAACTAACAGTTTCGCTCAAGTAAAATCTCAGATAATCTCAACCATCTGAAAATGACAGCAGTTGTCTAGATCACAGCAGCAATATACCCGCTCACCAACATCAAGGTGGTGCAGAGAGTGCTTAATTGAGGAATTTAAAAACAACGACTGAAAAGAGCACAAATTTCAAAGTAAATGAAATAGGGAGACCCTTTGAAACCCAAACTTTAGTGACAGCCCCTACAGAGACTACAGCTAGTTTCTCAAAACATGTAAAATACAACTATAGAAAGAAAGATAAGGAGCAAGGGAATGGCGTGTATTTAAAAACATGTGCACACTGCCTGGTGTTTTAAACTTTTGCCTTCCTATTGCTAAAATATCATTTTTAAAGTCCATAAAATTTCAGATAGTGTGCAAAATGTTTATATATTACCAAGGTCTCCCTTTAAAAGGTTTATACTTTTACTTTATGACCTGTCCTTGATTTGACACTTCCGCTCATCAGAAAGGGATTTATAAAATAATCCTGAAGGTGAGGAACAGACATCTGTCAGGGACTGGCTGAGTTTCACTTTGCGAAATTTAAGAAGGGAGAGAAATCCTGTTAAGCTCTCTTTAGTCACCAATAGACATCAAAGGTAATAATTAAAGAAGACAGACGTCATAAAAATAAATTTATGTAGTTCTTTATAATGCACAAGCACTCTAGTGTGTAAAACATTTATTAGAGTGAAAGAAAATACAACATTCCAAATGAGCAAAAATCTGTTTTGTTTGAGGTTTTTTGCCTATTTGAGTAACGTTTTTTTTAAAAAAAAAGACACCCAAGTTTAAACTAAAGTCTTTCAAAACCTTTGCCATCTGTGGGTACATGAACTATGGATGACCCCGAATGATTTGCACTCTGCTCAGAATCCCTTAGAAAGCACGGGAAAAAGTATCATTAAGAATGACTGATGACTGCCAGTCATGGTTGACCTCACCCAAGCTTTGGTCTCTGCCTCAGTAATAAGCTGTCCTTTATTAGCACCAACACTCCATAAAAGGGGTGTGTTTAGTCACAGGATAGTGGCCTTCTAATGCTCATTGCTTCTCCCTGAAAGATTGATTAGTGCTCATTTTTACTGCCTTCACAGTATATACAGTGACAGTGCTGCAGAGTGTCAGGGCCTGCAATATTGATGATAAGTACAACTACAAACTAGAGGTTTGGAAAAGGCAGAGTACTGGGAGTTCACTCTTCTTTTCAACTGGAAAACACTGCCAAAGCGAAAAGGACAAAACACAAGCTTATACATGAGCTACCGATATTCTAGTAAAGGTAAACTGAGACTAGGGAAATCCTTCTCTACGAAGAAAAGGCCATTTAAAATACAAAACTTAACAGAAAAGGTTGCTTTTATTTTGTTTTGAAAATGCATAGGCATTTTTTCTTTCACCTACCAGAGGCTACGGCAAAAAGAGATTATCCTGAAATATCATTCTTGTGTTTGCTCTTTTATTTCAGAAAGGCTTTTCAGTAGTGATTTAAAGAGCAGGGGAAAAAAAAAATCCATTGCAAGCACAGAAAGTGAATGTTCCTGATTTGGGAGCTACTTCAGTGCCCCTTTGCAGCAGCAGGTGCCTCTTTGAGGGTAAAAAACAAAGGAAACATGAAGAAAACATGTTGGCTATGTATCATATTCTGCACAAATCTGCCTGCATTAACATGATTCCTCTGCAGCTTTTACTTTTACATTTGAAGTAAGTGGGATCTATGCAAATTCCTTCAGTGAAATTAAGATCTGGAGTATAAGCTGGCACCATCAGAGAGAAAAAACTGTGGTAGATTCATGTAATGTAGAATGCAATTGCATGCAGTGCAAAGCATATTTTAAACAGAGCAAGACCCAGACGTGATCCTTGCAAAGCATCACCATCATACTGATGAAAGAGCAGGTAAGAATTCATGAACTTTTTCAAATAAAGAAATTCCAACCTGAATACATTACATGGAAAAGCTATGCCTTGCCTTGCTTTGATTTAAAAAGTAGAAGAGAATTGAATACAGTCTTTAAAATTGGTGTTTTAACCAAAGACTTTATAGCATACAAGGCCAACCCGAAGTTATACTGTAGTAAGTTTAATATGGAACAACTTGCCCATATGGCTCTCCCTGGGAACGAGTCATTTCACATGCTACAGCAAGATACAGCCGAAAAAAGGCATGTTTCACTGCTACTTTTATATAGCTGTGAACTTGAGCACAGCAACCTCATACCAAAAATTACTACAGCAAGAGTTTACTGCATTAATAATAGGATGCCCTACTGCTGTGACACATTCTGTACTTTGAAATAAATATTAGTCACAATAGTTAGGTTTTAAATTCATATACTTTAAAGCTGAGCTGTAACTATGACACTTGCAATAGTAATGATTTGCCAGTAAGACCACTATTAACCATTTTGCAAAGAGCTCCTTCTTTTATTCGGTCTGTTGCACTGTCTTAATAGTATCTACCTATAAATAATAATTTAAAAACATTTTTACTTAAAAACAAACCAAAACAGAAACACTAGCACTTGAAAACTGGAGTCAAAATTCACATTCCCACTTTTGCACTAAATTCACATCTTTTGATTTCGGTAATAGAGGTTACTTGCAAATAACAAATAATTTCTTTTTAAAATTTAAAAAAATATTTTAAAAAATCTTACGACATTTCTATACTTTATAGGACATCATGGCCCAAGTCCTGTGTCATGAAAGTCAATGGCATACTCTTTCACGTACTTCTTTTGGGCTTTGGATCAGGCCCAGTCTGGAAACTATTCATTCTTTTCATTCACTACCTTCCATTTTGTATGTTTAAATAGTAGTGTTTGGAGGGGGCAGGAAAGAGAAAAAAAAAAAACAAAAACAAAAACACACCACAGAAGCCGAGTATGAAAGTATTTTTAAAACAGGAAAGAAGTTCATTAAAAATAATTAACTAAAACTGTGGCTTATGTTGAAAAGCAAAAAATTACACTACAAATTTAGACATTCACACAGTTACTAATTCTTTTGGTGGTCAAAACTGGTCCTGCTGCATAGAGGAAAACA
>VZSR01001854.1:763739-766239 GCA_013398615.1 Brachypodius melanocephalos | reverse complement strand
CTCTCACACACACTCTCTCTCTCTTTCTCTCTTTTAAGTTCCTTATAAGACAAAGCTCTTCAGTCCTCTCGGCAGCAGCAGCAGCAGGGAAGATGCCAGTGGAGATGTGCAAAATAAATAGGATTTGATCAGTTCAATCTGTAGCCCAAATCCATTATCTTTCTTTCGTTCCTTTTTTTTTCTCCTTTTTCTCTCTCCCCTTCTCCCCCTCCTTTCCTTAATCACTTCTTCGTCTTCTCCTTCTTCGCGGTGGAGAGCCGAGCAAGCGGCGGCGATGAGACGGTAAATTCAGTCACTCCCCCCCTCTCAGGCTTTCTCCGAGATCAAAGAGTCTCAAAGCGCAACTTTCTCGCTCGCTCGCTGGCTTGTTTCAAGCTCGTGGATTTGTGTGTTGTTGTTGCTGTTGTTGTTGGGGGGGGTTTTGTTTGTTTGGTTTTTTTATTGCGTTGGTAATAGTTTGTTCATTGTGCAAAAAACGAGGTCGATCCAGTCTCTCCTTCTCCTCCCAGCACTTAGTCTAAGAGCAAGGAAGCAAATCATAAAAAGGAGTAAAGCCCCCATACATACATATACACCGGATGGGAAATGTCAGTCACTCCTCCACCTTCCAAACAGTCACAGATCAAACAGTGTCACCACCGGAGAGGACTACTTTTCTCTCTTGCTCTCCCTTTTTTTTCTCTTCCACAAATCGAAGCTTCTTCTGTTACTAAATATAATGCAAACACATTTTTTATCATGGATTTTTTTTTGCTGATCTCGATCTGCAACAGAAGAAAAAAAAAAAAAAACACAAAAAAAACCCAAAAAAACAAAAAACAACAAACACACACAAAAAATTTGGCAAAACCAAGAAAAACCCCGGAGAGTGTGTGCAGAGAGGGAGGGGGGAGGAAGAAAAGACATTCACTGAGTGGGACAGATTAACGTGAACTGTCCCCCCCCGCTCTAAACTCCTGGGAGAGAAGGAGATCCACTCTCCCTCTCTTCTCTTTTCACTGAAATATAACACACATTCGGATCCCAGGGCTCTCAGACAGTCTCAACTGATAGACAGACACATCGAGCTGCTTTTCCTGCTTCAGTTTGTTACTCCTCCTCCTCTTGCCCACGTCACCCTGACAATTACAAATAGGTCTCACACAAACCCATACCTGTCAATCTTTTTAATTGCTTTGTTTTCATTTTTTTCTCTTTCCCAGAGCTAAACAATATGACAAAAAAAAAAAAAAGTCTTAATACAGCACGGCATAAAAGATTCCTCATGTGAGACAGGCGTTGAGGGGGTTGTTATTATAATCCACTTGCTAAAGTGGTGTGCAAGACGCATGTGCTGATTTAACTTCAGCAGAGGTCTTCTTCCAGCAAACTTTAAAAAAAAAAAAAAAAAAAAAAAAAAAAAAAAAAAAAAAAAAAAAAAAAAAAAAAAAAAAAAAAGGCAGGAGATGATACTTCGCCGTGGCACACGTCTACTCAGCATTGAATTAAAAATGATTTATGGGAGATTACAGTTCATCCTTACTTTAAAACACCAACAGATTGCAGAGCGAGAACTGCAGCATATGAAACATACTGTTAATACATTTTGCACAGTATGTGTCTGGGGATTTATATAATGTTAGCTGCGAGAACAGAAGGGTTCTTCCTTTTTTTTTTTTTTTTTTAAGTCAAGAAAGCAAATAAAAACTACCCAGCCGATTCCTAAAGGAAAATACTTGGAACTGCAGTTTTGTTCTTTTTCGGGCAGAAGGGGATGTTCTTTCTTCTTACTACCGCACAATTAAGCATTGAGCTATTTATACTGCTAGGATGGAGTTAATTCTAGGAACTACACTGTTGAGATATCAGTGCAACATCTCTATTACATCGCCTCTCTCCACGCAGTTGGACCAAGTTGGGATTGGCGGCTCTATCACAACATTGGCTTCGGCCCCTTGACCCAGCTGATTCTCTGCGCAGGTTCCCTCACCCAAACGTAATCTACACCGAGAGGTGACTATATTCTTTTGGGATTTTGTTTTGTTTTCTTTTTTGTTTTGGTGGGGGTTTTTTGTTTGTTTGTTTTTTTTTTTTTTTTTTTTTTTTTTTAGAAGAAAGAAAGAAGCAATGGGGGGGAAGGGAGGGCAAAATTTTCTGGCGGGATCAGGGGAAACCCCTGCGACCCAAGCAAACTGGCAGCAGCCTGTTACCCTTCCCCTCCTGGCAGGACGGCGACGGCGGGAAGAGCTTCGCCCGTTTAAATCCCCTCCCGCGGCAGGCGCGGAGCCGCCGCCGCCGTCTCGGGGTTGATTCGTAGCACCTTGCGAGGAAGTGAAACGTTTCGCACGGAAGGGGCGGAGCGTCCGCCCGCGGGCAGCGGCTCCTCGGCGGCGGCTAATAACAACATTAGGAGATTAGCTGCAACTTCTCCCCACTTCTCTAACCTTTCCCGGCTGATAATTCACCGTGCTTTCTTCCTGCTCTTTTTTATTCCTTTTTTTTTTTTTTTTTTTTTTTTTTT